>JARQOC010000010.1:3161721-3204017 GCA_033576535.1 Allobates femoralis | reverse complement strand
GTGGAATTTCACCGTTTTTGCAAAAACACAATGTGACACACTTGCGCCAAGGTTGTGCTTGTGCTACTGCATTGTTGAGGGACCTCCGGACATGTGCATAGGCTTGCGTTCTCCCCGCAATCCTGTACTTCTGGACTCGGAAGTGCCAGTCAAAACCAGTCAAGCCTCAGGACATGTCCGGAAGTCCCTTAACAATGCAGTAGCATAAGCACAACTTTGGCGCAAATGTGTGACATTGTGTTTTTGCAAAAACGGTGGTTTCTGCTAGTATTACAAAAACACAGATGTGAAAGCAGCTTAAGGCCAGGGTCACTCTGCCGCTAGTCCTGCGTTCAAGGGGATTCCTTTTAAAACATAGAATTTGTCAGCATTAACGCAGTGTTAGGCTGGTTTAACACTGCAGTTTTTTCACTGATCAGGTTCGATCAGTGTCTATCCAGTTTGTGTGCCAAAACCAGGAGAGGAACTTGCAGAGAAAAACTATAATTGAAAGATTCACACCTGTTCTGAGTTTTGGAGACACTCCTGGTTATGACACACCAACCTGATCGAACCTGATCAGGGAAAAAACTGCAGTGTGAAACCACCCTTACCAGAAAGATAATGCTGCGTTAACGCTGTCCTTTCATTCCTATGGGGGACGGAACCCCGAACGCAGTTCAAACGCCGACATCTAAGTGCCGGAGTTTGAAATCCTGCGCTATTTCCAAGCGCCTCACATGATGTGCACATCCGCGTCATGTGAGGCGCTTGGAAATAGCGCAGGATTTCAAACTCTGGCACTTAGATATCGGTGTTTGAACTGCGTTCGGGGTTCCGTCCCCCATAGGAATGAAAGGACAGCGTTAACGCAGTATTATCTTTCCGGTAACACTGCGTTAATGCTGACAAAATCTATGTTTTAAAAGGAATCCCCCTGAACGCCGGACTAGCGGCAGTGTGACCCTAGCCTAGGGCTTATATTCTCCTTACATGTGGAACTGCCACTGGAAAACAGGAAAGAGAATGGTGATAAATGTATTAACAAATGAATATACTTTATCTATTATCAAGCACCTTCAAGCAACTCTGCTGCAACGTCACATTCCCCTTCAGGATAAAGGCAAGTCTTTATGCAGGGAGGACCACAAGGAGTGTAGTGCCAGACACATTGCTCCTCCTTGTTGTAGTAGTCACAGAACATAGCTAAAAAAAGAAGATTTACACAATAAATCAGGTGCAAAATATCCCAGTGTAAGTAATATTTATATTGGTAATTATATTCATTATTATGCAAGGAAAACCATTCACTGAAACACACAGTCAGTAAAAGGAGGTACATAGAGTAACTCAAGCTTTATTGTGTAAACCCTAAAACTGTAAGAAAAAATAGAATTTTAATTTTTAAAATATATTGGAATGGAAAACTTACGACAGAGGTCTGGAGTTCTCCACTCTATACAGATATAATCTTTTCTGCATTCTGTGGCATAAGCAGCTATGGTGGTGCACAGACACTCACAGTCTCCAATATTGGAACAGCTACAGGTATCGGCGACACATGCCTCATAGAATGGAATGGGGTCCACCTGTAATGGCAAGCAGGGGAACATTTAAAGGGGTCGTCTGGTTTTAGGCTATAAACTTGAGAGCGGAGGACACATGACCACAAGTATGTGATTTGCATATATGCAGTCACATGTTGACTAGATGGGCGTCGCCTCACTCAATGCATCCAGGCCGGTGCATTATGGGCCTGATCATGTGATTGGCCCGGTGCATTATGGGCTTGATCACGTGATCGGTCCGCTGCATTATGGGCTTGATCACGTGATTGGCTTGGTGCATTATGGGCTTGATCGCGTGATCGGCCCGACTCCGCTCATGCGTAATGCGCATATTGAAGTCGAGCCGATCATGTGATCAGGCCCATAATGCAGCGGGCCGATCACGTGATCAGGCCCATAATGCACCGGGCTGGATGTGACGTATCGGCTGGTGCATCATAGGAGGAGAAGAGGGTGGGAGATTCCAAATGCAGGAAGAGATGAAGAAAGAATAATGACGCCCAGCGGGGCGTGCAGTGAAGTACGGAGGAGGGGAGAATGGAGCCTGGAGCCGCCTTTCTAGTCTCCTGACAGAGCGACCTCCAGTAAGTTATAAGTCATTTTTCTTAATCTTTATAGGGCGGATTTACAGCAGAGAGGGATGGGAAGGGAGCAGCTAGGAAGGTGTAGGGACAGCGAGTGATAGGTCAGGGGGGTAGATCCAGGTGACAGGTTCCCTTTAATGAGCCTTGCCATATGACATAGTATATAAGCCAAAGCAGAATCTCAATTTGCATACACTGTGTTTTGGGGTATTGTCCCTCGTCAGTACAAAGTGTGAGATCTGATTAGGCTGTGACTTTTAAGATTGCTACATCCAATGGGTGGCACTGGATTTTGTATGGTAAGTCACTCTCCACAAAGTGAAACATTATCTGTTTGTAAAATAATCACATTGGTTATTGCATTTTGGATGCTAACATCATTGTATTAATCTCGGTAGCCGATCTTGGTCCCCAGATGACATTGAGAGGATATGAAGGCTTTGGATAGCTGTTTCTACTTCCATATTTTATACATGTCAACTAATGTATAATAGGGTTAAACCTTACGGGAGAAACCTGTGGGGTGCTAACAAGACACTTTGTCTTAACCAGGTATTTTCAATATAAGGTTTATTTAGGAAACAACATGAAATAGTAGAGCCCAACTGAGAAGATCGTGAATACATTTCTGTCAAACATCTCTTAACCGTGTAGGTTTTTTACTCCACTAATTAAAATGATCTTTTAATTGATTACAAATTATGGATTTTGCTTCTTACCGATGAGTGGCAGGAAGCAAATACATCAGACTTGATAAGATTGCAGTGCTTTTGGGCCCAGGCTAGTTTTTCTGGAGCGTCGGCACATGGTGAGGGCATGGATCTTGATCCTTCATGAATACATCCTTGTGACCAGGGAGATGTGAAGTCATTGACTCCTCGTCCATCATTATCTCCACATATTCCACAAACTTTCCCCTAATCAGCAAAGAACACAGATAAGTAGACAACCTTCGTATTACACACAGTGCATTCATGCTTTCTATGTTGGGCTGAGCTTTGGGAGATTTACTTATATTGGCAACACAATGATTATGTAAAATAATCCCTGCTTAGATGTGATACTGTTTTCCTCTAGTGACTTTTATGGTAATTTGGTCAAACTTGAGTGAGGCAGTGACCGGTGTCATCTATGAAGGTCGGTATGTATCTCCCAGAATGGGCCCACGAAACCTTACAGGACCCCTGGAGTCTTCCTCCATCCCGGGTCTTCCATCATTCTCATGTCCAGGAGTGTGCTTAATACTGGGCTTGCAGCACCGGGCGGGATTCTCAGTTGGAGCCAGGTGGACAGAGCAGGAGAAGCTCTGTGTGCTGGCTGTGTGCCATTGAGCACAGCCTGACAGTGTGAACTTGGCCCTTCCAAGGGGACCCGGCCAGGACCGAACCTAGCAGCAGTGCAGAGACTTTGCAGGACTGGGTGAACAGGGTTGAACCGGCTACATCCCGGATCTCAGAAGGTCTGTAATTGCCTGGACTTATAAATAAACTGTGTGTTGTGTGAGCAAGCGCTCGGGTCACTGCCTCATGTGTTGCCTAACCAACGCCGCTACCGCACACTTAGCACAATACTGAGGTGATGGCTATTTGTATGTATTGGAAAAAGTGGCATAGAATCACATCAATATGGAGGTTGGGCAAAACTGCAGATTTTCTTAAGAACTTACACCAGAAAGGGCTTGAAATCTTGGCTGCTATTGGCAACTAAGCCATTATTCTAATTAATAAATGTAACAAATCTCCATCTGTGTTGGTCTTTTCTGATGTGTAATTAAAACTAAACAAAACATGTAACTTCTAACTTTTGAACCTCCTGAGATGATGGTCTCATTTGGCCACTGTTACGTATTATTGGAGAATTCAGTCACATGAGATGAGATATCATCCCAGATAAAAAAGCCAAGAAGCCATTGCTGCCTGTAGATAGTGCACAATGCAAAAAGTGCATGTGCACATATTAATGTCTGCTGCATCCAGGCAAGAGGTCCCCCAGCACTTGAGCCCCCCTGTACCCCGAGATAATACACTTTGAAAACTTGCCAATCATTGTCTCCCTCGCCTGCTGCATAGTACACACAGCTTATTGCAGTGCTGATCGCTTTGCCCCACCTCCTGTAGCGACATCACCGCCTTTCCCCGCCCTGCTCCATGGTTAACATGGAGCAGGGCGGGTATAAGCGGTGATGTCACATCAGGAGGCGGGGCAAAGCGATCAGCACTGCAATAAGCTCTGTGTACTATGCAGCAGGCGAGGGAGACAATGACTGGCATCAGGGAGGCGGCGGTGGGCAGATTAAACATGCAGTGGGTGTGAAACTGCCCTTTGGCTCCAGCCACAAGCCACCTCCTATTTGGCTCCACTATGTAAGTTTTCAAAGTGTATTATCTCGGGGTACAGGGGGGCTCAAGTGCGGGGGACCCTTGCCTGGATGCAGCAGACATGCTGCATTCAGTGCTGTAGTTAGATCACCATGCCAGGTTGGTGACAGGTCCTCTTTAACGTTAAATTCTGTGACTTTTTAAACACAAATTTGGAGAGAATATCTGCAGTCTATCTGCAATAAGGCTGGTTTCACACTGGCGTTCCCTTCCGCAACGTTCTGCAGAGGGGAACTGCCATGTGAGCGCAGCCAGCACAAGCCCCTATGTTTATAATGGGAGCGCACGGTGCTGCGCTTGACTGTGCGAGACCGTGCGCTCCCATTCACAGCTATATGTGATTTGTACACAGGCGGATGTCTGCGCACAAATCACACGCTCTTGTCCGCACCAGGGACGTGACATGTTGCATTCTTGGTGCGGAAGAGAGTGTGTGATTTGTGTGCGGGCATCACCCTGCGTACAAATCACATATAGCAGTGAATGGGAGCACATGGTCATGCACAGTCAAGCGCAGCACCGTGCGTCCCCATTATAAACATAGGGCTTGCACTGGCTGTGCTCACATGGTGGTTCCCCTCCACAGAACGCTGCGGAGGGGAACGCTAGTGTGAACCCAGCCTTAATCATGATAATTCACTCATTGTTCCTGCAGTTCTTTGAAGACAGAAAAGACTGCACTGTTCATTAACATACGCTGTGTTAGATTAGAATCTTGCTATACCCACTGAAGGTTTTTCAGAGGACATTACTCCAATTTGGACATGTTAAACTGTCCACATCAAGAAATACAATACTGGCTACAGAGCTGAGCAAACTTTAGCTTTTATTTTTTTCATTTTATTCTTGCTGCGGAGATATTAGCTTGTAAAGTTTATGTACCATTACAAACACTTTCAGATCTCACCTCTTAGCAGTCAACAGCTGACAACAGTGTAACATCTGATTTGGAAGTAATTGTATTATACACAGATCTGAAAGCACTGTGTACAGTAGAGTTGTGGTATGACTCTCTTCTGACAGTGCCGTATGCTCTGATCTTAGCCCCACACTAACTGCTGTGATATAAGATCTGGAAGTGTTTATAATGATACATAACTTACGGTAGCTATTCTGTGTATACACAATAGTGCAGAGAACAGTGTGGAGAGGAGGATGTGTTATTTTCCGCTGCGTAATGCTGCATGCTAATGATTGATCGACCTTATGAAAGGGAAATACCTGCCCCAGAGACAAATCTCTTGTAATGCCCAGATAAACTATAACAAATTATAACCTAAACTTTATCAGCTAATAATGTCTCTGCAATCAAGGTGGGAAATGGCTAAATAGAACTGGTTTACTCAATTTTGCAGCCACTATTTAATGATCTGGTCAGTTTGACATTTAATGATCTGGTCAGTTTGACATTTAATGATCTGGTCAGTTTGACATTTAATGATCTGGTCAGTTTGACATGCGCAAACTGGGGACAGGATGCTCGTAGCTCATATCTTCGAAACATTCCATTATACTATCAGAAGTCATTGCATTCTAATCTGGTTTAGCCAAGCTCTGGAGAGCTGAACCAGGATAAACCCTCTCCCATCCACTGAGGCCGCCATGTCTTGTGTTAATATCACAAATAAACTGTTCATACCTCAGTGGAACTTGAGAGTTGAACAATAACGGTCATCTTCTGATCATATATGAGAATTACATCTTGTGTCTTGAAGACAATGTGTTGTGCCTTTAAATAAAGTCTATATGAATTATCTTCAATCTCACTCCTCGGCTTTTTCCATTTTTCTATTCGTCCTTCATAAATATCAATAATATTATTCTGAAAAAAACAAACAAGATTAGTATTTTAATGATAGTATAGGAAAAACGGGATTTTTATCATTTAAAGAGTAAACGTATTCCTATTTAATAATTGATCAGATTATTATTATTACAGAAGTTATGAATCTCTCTAAGATATTTCATTACGTTATTCACTTCCTTCGCTCTCTACCATCCCGCTAACAGTACTGATTCATCTGACTAGTTAATGTTAGTTTCACACTTGCGAGTCCATGTCTAGTGATTTTTCTCTTTGTATGATGTGTGCAAAGTAGACAGGTCGTAGCATGGTGATCCTGGCTTACAGTGAAATTTCTGTCTTGATTTCTTACAAAGTTGATTTGTTTGTTCTTCTTGCCATCCAGGGTATAGATAACCTCCTTCTCCAGCTCCACATTATGAAGGCGTTGATTCTTTTTCTGTCTTGTTTCTTTATTGTCCACGTTTCACTTCCGCATGTTACTACAGAATAGACCAGACTATGTACGACCTGTGTCTTCATCACCAGTGAAATGTTACTAAGGAATAGACCAGACCATGTATGAGCCGTGTCTTCATCACCAGTGAAATGTTAATACAGAATTGACCAGACCATGTACGAGTCGTGTCTTCATCACCAGTGAAATGTTACTATAGAATAAACCAGACTATGTACGAGCCGTGTCTCCATCACCAGTGAAATGTTACTACAGAATAGACCAGACTATGTACAAGCCGTGTCTCCATCACCAGTGAAATGTTACTACAGAATAGACCAGACTATGTACGAGCCGTGTCTCCATCACCAGTGAAATGTTACTACAGAATAGAACAGACTATGTACAAGCCGTGTCTTCATCACAAGTGAAATGTTACTACAGAATAGACCAGACTATGTACGAGCCATGTCTCCATCACCAGTGAAATGTTACTACAGTATAGATGAGACTATGTACGAGCCATGTCTCCATCACCAGTGAAATGTTAATACAGAATAGACCAAACCATGTACGAGCCGTGTCTTCATCACCAGTGAAATGTTACTATAGAATAGACCTGACTATGTACGAGCCATGTCTCCATCACCAGTGAAATGTTACTACAGTATAGACCAGACTACGTATGAGCCGTGTCTCCATCACCAGTGAAATGTTACTACAGAATAGACCAAACCATGTACAAGCCGTGTCTTTATCACCAGTGAAATGTTACTACAGAATAGACCAGACCATGTACGAGCCGTGTCTTCATCACCAGTGAAATGTTAGTACAGAATAGACCACACTATGTACGAGCCGTGTATCCATCACCAGTGAAATGTTACTACAGAATAGACCAGACTATGTACGAGCCGTGTCTTCATCACCAGTGAGATGTTACTACAGAATAGACCAGACTATGTACGAGCCATGTCTCCATCACCAGTGAAATGTTACTGCAGAATAGCCCAGACTATGTACGAGCCGTGTCTTCATCACCAGTGGAATGTTCCTTGATTTGAAGACCTCGTCCAGTGACTTCATTGTTGATTTGTCCATAGTTTTTCTCCAATTGACTTCCGGTGTCGTTGCTGCATCTTGAGTGATCATTGATCAAACTAGGTTGAAGTCCTTTAACACTTTTACTTACTTGCCATCCATCTCAGTGAACAAATGCTTTTAACCTGCCTGTAAATAGTGAGTGGTGGCCGTAACCGCACCCCAGCACTGCCTGACAGCTAGCTCTGCATTATACCCCACTGTCAGTCAGTGTCAAGGGCACAATTCTATTGTTCACTGAGCGGTAATTGAAGACGAGTCGGCACCACTCTTATGACTAGAAGCCGAATGCTGCTGAGAGGAATAAAGGTAATTTCCTCCCAGGGCTCTCAGTGCGGGTGCAGGTCAATTCAGAGCACCATCCATCAGAAGATTAACTCCTTACCTGTAGGGTAATAGCAATTTATCACATGTCGGGTTTCCTTTAAAGAAAAGCTATCAACACAAGGTGACCTATTGTTTGACTCAGGTTTTTATTCATGTATTATATCTTTAACTGGTAGAGTTTTCACATCACTACTATCTTTAATTGAAAATGTTTATTTTGTATACTCATTGCTAAGCCTTTTCAGACTCCGGTACCTTGACCTTTCAGTAAGAGTTTTCAGCAAGGCTCGTTACTATCACACAGGACACATCAGACACAGGATTATAATGATGGGTCTATACACAACTAATAACACAAAATGCACCATTTAAAATAGGCAAAACCAAACACAACTGCTTCAATACAAATAAAAGGTTCAACCATTGCAGCTATGTACATGTGTTGTTTCCTTAAACAATAGCAAATTGAGTTTAGAAAATTTACTGATACTAAATTACATTTAAAAAGGAGAATGTTTTCAGGAAAACACCTACAGAGCTCAAAGAAGAGATGTGGGTAAAATAACGTGTATTTATGACTATTCACTAGCAAAAAGGTGGGATGTATTATGCATGGAAATAGTTACGTTACTTGTTGAAATTTATGCGTTTGATGCAGGAAAAAAAATGACAAACGTAAGGTCCACAACACACCGTCTTGTTGGGTGATACGGACTAAAAAGACAATCAGCAACAATACTTTGGGCACTCAAGGCTCATTTCTGCGTCTGGCCAGATTCATTGCTCCATTTCTACAAATGATTGTAGCACACATTGCTGAAAATGTTAACACTGGCTACAATAAAGTGACATGAGAGACCCCAGAGTATTATAGTCGCTGTATAGGAGGTTGTAGTCGAAGACCAGTCACAGGGCACAAGAAGATGTTATCTACTGACAAAAGCACCCGCTGCCTGTTTTTCTGCTCACTGACCACTAGAGGCTGCTGTTGTACACCTGGAAAAATGATACTGCATTTTCACTTCATTCCACTAGAGGGCGCTATTTTACACCTGATCTTGCTTGCTGTTTGGCCCTTAGTAGGAACACATTTGGCCCCGTGCTCCACCATCCTATGAACAGTATCTGCATCCTGTGATATCCAGTGAACGCTGAAATATGGACAGGAGGGTTAGGGGGATCCAGTGCCGAGTTGTACCCAGTTTCCTTAACTCGTGCTGGAAATAAGGCAGAGATTGTGACAACTGCATAAAGTGGGTTATTGAACACTGGAGCTACTCAATAAAGGGGCTGTGGCCAGTCACAAGGATTACTCAAAGTGGATTCTTGGGGTATGGGTGTAGCTGCTGAAAAGCCTTGGAGGAGGATCACTGTGTATAGATCCTCCTATTTCATAAACTATACAAGTTAAATTGGGTTAGGCCCAGCGCTAGCAATAACCCCTTCAGCAATGGAATAAAGTGACATACAGCGGATAATAGTTCACCGTTCTTACAGATGTTTATTTTCTTGGTTATTTTATCCTGAGCTTATAATATAGCAATAGGAAAACATATACAGCGCCTTGTGAAAGTATTCAGCCCCTTATGTATATACAGTGCCTTGTGAAAGTATTCAGCCCCCTATGTATATACAGTGCCTTGTGAAAGTATTCAGCTCCCTATGTATATACAGTGCCTTGTGAAAGTATTCGGCCCCCTATGTATATACAGTGCCTTGTGAAAGTATTGAGCCCCCTATGTATATACAGTGCCTTGTGAAAGTATTCAGCCCCCTATGTATATACAGTGCCTTGTGAAGTATTCAGCTCCCTATGTATATATACACTGCCTTATGAAGTATTCAGCTCCCTATGTATATATACAGTGCCTTATGAAGTATTCGGCCCCCTATGTATATACAGTGCCTTGTGAAGTATTCGGCCCCTATGTATATATACAGTGCCTTATGAAAGTATTCAGCCCCCTATGTATATACAGTTTGTGAAAGTATTCGGCCCCCTATGTATATACAGTGCCTTGTGAAAGTATTCAGCCTCCTATGTATATATACAGTGCCTTGTGAAAGTATTTGACCCCCTATGTATATATACAGTGCCTTGTGAAAGTATTTGTCCCCCTATATACAGTGCCTTGTGAAAGTATTCGGCCCCTTGAACTTTTCAACCTTTTGCCACATTTCAGGCTTCAAACATAAAGATATAAATTCTAATTTTTTTGTGAAGAGTCAACAACAAGTGGGACACAATCGTGAAGTGGAATTTATTGGATATTTTAAACTTTTTTAACTAATAAAAAACTGAGGCGTGGGGCGTGCAATATTATTCAGCCCCTTTACCTTCAGTGCAGCAAACTCCCTCCAGAAGATCAGTGCGGATCTCTGAATGATCCAATGTTGTCCTAAATGACTGGTAATGATCAATAGAATCCACCTGTGTGTGATCAAATCTCCGTATAAATGCACCTGCTCTGTGATGGGCTCAGGGTTCTGTATCCAGTGCACAGAGCATCATGAAGACCAAGGAACACACCAGGCAGGTCCGAGATACTGTTTTGGCAAAGTTTAAAGCAGGATTTGGATACAAAAATATTTCCCAAGTTTTAAACATCTCAAGGAGCCGCTGTGCAAGTGATCATATTGTAATGGATGGAGGATCAGACCACTGCAAATCTACCAAGACCCGGCCGTCCCTCTAAACTTTCATCTGGAACAAGGAGAAGACTGATCAGAGATGAGGCCAAAAGGCCCATGATCCCTCCGGATGATCTGCAGAGATCTACAGCTGAGGTGGGAGAGTCTGTCCATAGGACAACAATCAGTTCACTGCACAAATCTGGCCTTTATGGAAGAGCGGCAAGAAGAAGCCATTTCTTAAAGATATCCATAAAAAGTCTGGTGAGAAGTTTACCACAAGCCGCCTGGGAGACCCCAAACATGTGGAATCCTCTGCTCATCCTCTGCTCAGAGGAGACCAAAATCAAACTTTTTTGTCCACAATGCAAAACGATATGTTTGGTGTAAAAGCAACAAAGCTCATCAACCTGAAAACACCCTCCCCACTGTCACACATGGTGGTGGCAGCATCATGGTTTGGGCTTTTCTTCAGCAGGGACAGGGAAGATGGTTAAAATTGATGGGAAGATGGACGGAGCCAAATACAGGAACATTCTGGAAGAAAACCTGCTGGAGTCTGCAAAAGACCTGAGACTGGGACGGAGATTTATCTTCCAACAAGAAAATGATCCCAAACATAAAGCAAAATCTACAATGGAAAGGATCAAAAATCACCGTCTCCAGGTGTTAGAATGGAAGAGTCACATCCAGACCTGAATCCAATGGAGAATCTGTGGAAAGAGCTGAAAACTGCTGATCACAAACGCCTCCATCCAACCTCACTGAGCTCCAGCTGTTCTGCACGGAAGAATAGTCAAGAATGTCAGTCTCTTGATGTGCAAAACTGATAGAGACAAACCCCAAGAGACTGCAGCTGTAATCGCAGGAAAAGATGGCGCTACAAAGTATTAACTCAAGGGGCCGAATAATATTGCACGCCCCACTTTTCAGTTTTTTATTTGTTAAAAAAGTTGTGTCCCACTTGTTGTTGTTTCTTCACAAAAAAATTAGAACTTATATCTTTATGTTTGAAGCCTGAAATGTGGCAAAAGGTTGAAAAGGTCAAGGGGTCAAATACTTTCACATGCACTGTATATATACATAGGGGGCTGAATACTTTCACAAGGCACTGTATATACATAGGGGTCAAATACTTTCACAAGGCACTGTATATATACATAGGGGGCTGAATACTTTCACAAGGCACTGTATATATACATAGGGGGCTGAATACTTTCACAAGGCACTGTATATATACATAGGGGGCTGAATACTTTCACAAGGCACTGAATATATACATAGGGGGCTGAATACTTTCACAAGTCACTGTATATATACATAGGGGGCTGAAAACTTTCACAAGGCACTGTATATATACATAGGGGGCTGAATACTTTCACAAGTCACTGTATATATACATAGGGGGCTGAATACTTTCACAAGGCACTGTATATATACATAGGGGGCTGAATACTTTCACAAGTCACTGTATATATACATAGGGGGCTGAATACTTTCACAAGTCACTGTATATATACATAGGGGGCTGAATACTTTCACAAGTCACTGTATATATACATAGGGGGCTGAATACTTTCACAAGGCACTGTATATATACATAGGGGGCTGAATACTTTCACAAGTCACTGTATATATACATAGGGGGCTGAATACTTTCACAAGTCACTGTATATATACATAGGGGCTGAATACTTTCACAAGGTATTGTATATGTGCAGAGTGGGTAAAGCACCAGGACAGACACCCTTGTAAGCTACTAGAAATGAGTTATTATACTTTGTGGATGCTACAAGAAGAATTCCCTTTAGCCCACCTCAAGGGTTAAATTAGTGATTGTGAAGCAACATAAGGTACCCCGATACAACCACTTTTGTTTGTCAGTCATACTCCTTGTCTTCGAGGAGACTAACAACTACTGAGTATCACAAAAAGTTGTTATAGGGTATAAAATCAATCAAAATGTGCACGAATAACAACAGCTAAACATCAAAGGATACACGGAAGGTAACTTTACACACATTGATGACCGGTAGAGGTAAAGGTGAACAGGCTAATAGATTATTAGTTTATAAGGAAACACGGTATCACCAATTCTACTAGATTCAACTGACACAGGAGACGTCGATAACCCTAAACCATCATCTAGTGACCCATCACCCCCCAGGATCATCATCAGGTCCATCACCAGAGGTAAATAAATAGATATACCATAGATGGTGAAAGTAACCACCATTATACCTATAATTCTATTCCTTAACAGTCACGTGTTACAGTGGCTCCACCACACTACATGTATCCAATCACAGGGTTAGACACCATAGAGTCATTGAATGTCCTAATCATCATAGGGTAACCAGAAAGGCCGCAGGGTAAGCTAACAGCCAATGTATATTTATTATAGGTCAACAAGACACCAACGTGAAAATGGAATGAACCCAACAAACACCGGCAACCACCAACTGAGCAAACAAATGATGTCTTTAATTTTTAACTCCAAGTCTGAATTGTTTTCATTTCTAGTGTAAACCACTTTATAACATTTTTAAGATAAAATAAAGATCCAGAGGAACGGTGAACTATTATCCGTTGTATGTCACTTTATTCCTTTGCTAAGGGGTTATTGCTAGCGCTGGGCCCAACCCAATTTACACTGCATAAAGTGGAATGTATCTTTTATTGTAAAAAAAAACATTTCTATGGACATCCGACGATGCTAATGACCCTCATTACACTGCTCACCTCTGCAGACACTAATATCTTACCATTGACTTGCTGCACTTGTATTTGCATTGAACAACAAACTATAACATGCAAATCCTGGTTCTTACCATATAAGTGATGGTGATTTTGAGGGAGCACACTGAATTGGACGGTCCACAGAGAATATTCCGTACCAAGAACTGAAAGGTTCCATCTTTATTATTGTTTGGACAGAAATCCTTAGCAGAAAGAAATAAAAGTGTAAAGTTCAACGAGTCACAGATCAGCTATTACGTCTTATCAATTCTGCTCCAAAACGAGGATTAACAATGCAGAACTATCAATTCTGAATCATTTTTACAGAACTTAAATTAAAGAAGATTTATTAGATCTATTATTTTTCATCTGATATTTATATTGCAAAATGTAATCCATCCTTCATTACAGAGTTTATAGTTGCCAAATTATCAAATACTCTGGATTATTGGATACTCATAGAAACCCATGTATGAGGCTAGGTGCATACTGTGTCAGTGTACCTAAAGGGTTTATCCAGGACTACCTGAGCACTGATAGGCAGGTAGTTACTACCTACCCCCCTTTTGTGCTCAGCACCGTTGTTCGTCAACATGGAGCAGTCACCCACCGCTCCTGCCGGCGATTGCGCAGCTTGCGGTGACATCACAACAGCAGAGCGGAGACTTCTCTTCTGCTCTGTTGCCAAACGTCAATGCCAATATCATGGTGACTGCCCCAGTTAGGCTGTCAATCAGCATGACGCTAACTCTCCCACCCCTTCTACAGGCCAGAATGGAAAAGTAGCCATTATTTTGTTGATAAAGCCATTGTATCACCAGGAGGGGCAGTATGTGATGGCCAGGATATACTCTTTAAGAAACATATACTTGCAACTTTTTCCTGATGTATACTGTAACATTGCTATGGATTGACATTCATTAGGCATAGGCCAAAGTGAGCGCTGTCGGGCACCGTTTGGCTATCATTTGCCTGCATTGAGTTACTTTAACTATATAGTATAGAGCAGGAGACTGTATTTTCCTATATACATATAGGGATTCTGTGAAGAAACAAATGCCATGTTTTTTTCATTTCTTTCATCAGCGCTGTTGATTCCTATGGTAAACAGATGCTCAGACATCCATCCTGACCTTGGCTTCTATAGTACACATTCCTCCTGAGCTTATCGGCCTTACGGTGAGGCCCAGCGGTGGACACGGACAGAAAGTGGCTCTTGTGCAAGAACAGTATGTGGGCCCTATGCAGTCCAATTGTTATACTCTGACGGGACGCGGCTTGCTGGTTTGGAGGTGGTTGTCGCCTGGGTAAAGGTTGCACCAATATGGTCACCAGTAGTGGACACAGACATAACGAGAGCTTAGCTCTGTCTTAATAAAGAGACATTAGAGACTTCGGAAAGAACTGATCAGTGCCAAAAGGCGGAACCGGTTCTGTATAATTGCGTGTGCTTAAATGTTTTTATATGTAAAAATAAACAAGTTTGCTAATATAACAATGTTAGTAAACGCAAGCTGAATCACTGATGACCAGAGAATTCATAGATAGGACATAGGTAATAAAGACACTTTGGTAGAATGACGAGAGTAATGACGAGAGTAATGACGAGAGTAATAACTAGAGTAATGACTAGAGTAATGACTAGAGTAATGACTAGAGTAATTGTCTTGCTTGTGATCTTGCTTTATCAGAATTGTATCCAAGGCAGACGCTGTTACCGATAAAAGTCAGAAGAAGAAACAAACAAGTGATCACCTGAGCCAGGATGTAGTCACAGCCCCACTGAGATCACAACGGGACTGATCAAACGTGATCAGGTGAGCATTTCCGTACAGCGAGCAGGTCTTAGGACAATGCTTCTTTGTGCATTCCCATGTCCTTTTCTTACAAATACTGGTAGAAAGTGAGACCAAGATAAAATCTGATAAAACCTAAGTTATTCAATCTAAGACAACATAAAGGAAGAGTCGCTGTGATCAGAGGTGAAGAAAACTCTATCAAAATGAAAACAATTCACTATGTTGTAACGTTGATCATCATCACAGTAGACCGAAAAGCAAAGCATAATTAATCCCTGTTTTGTGCATTATACTTTGAGCTCTATAATCTTCTGAACTTTTGCATTCCCTGAGCATATTTTACTGATTTCCTTAGCCTTAGGCCTCTTTCACATGTCTGTGTCTCCAGGACATGTCATGTCCATGCAGCCATGCCAACACATGTACACTAATGATATGGAATAGGTATTTTCCCATGTCCATGTTGCCGCACAGATCATGTCTCTGTGTGAAGCAGACGCGTGTTCGTGTGCTCCACATGGAGACATATCTGTTTTGGGTGACAGCCTGGACACACAAACCCATTCAAGTGAATGGGTCCAGGCCAAAAATGTCCTGCACATGGATGTTATCTATGTGACATCTGTGTGCATGGACCTGAGCAAAGAGTCCAAAGAGACTCCTGTCCTTCTGCTTCCAGGGCCACTCATTAAGCTCATGAAATACTCACTGCACTGTGAGCTGCAGCAGCCCCAGAAGCGAGAGAGGCGGGTAAGTATACAAAGTTTTGCTGTCCGTGTGCTATCCGGGTGTCAAATACACATGACCACTACTCCCAGCTCTGACACCGGAGAATCCTCACAACTTGCATTGTATGTCATGTGAGGATTCACAAGTCTGCAGTCACATAGAGTCTGGGGACTAGCAACTAGCTATTCTCATGGAGAGGAATCTGCCTGCCTGATAAGTAGACAGATAAGCTGATAAGTAGACTTATAGCCGCAATGCTCCTCTGGGAAATATGTAAATTGTCACTTCAGTGAGGAAGTGAAAAAGTCTCATGCCACCCAATAAGGGTAGCCATCCTTAAAGTCATAATCGACTCTTTAACAAGCCTTTTAATATGACCAAGGATTTGTGCCAGATCAGAACCTTGATCAGAACCTGATCAGAACCTTGATCAGAACCTGATCAGAACCTGATCTGGCACAAATCCTAAGTCATATTAAAAGGCTTGTTAAAGAGATGATTATGACTTTAAGGATGGCTACCCTTATTGGGTGGCATGAGAGTTTTTCACTTCTTCACTGAAGTGACAATTTATCACATACAGCGACACATAGAGCGACTGAAGACTTGTGGATTTGGATCAGACAAGTCCTTACAGTATTGATAGATCTAAATATCAAAGTCCAATGATAGGGCACCAGTGATTGCTCAGGTAACATCATACATAAAGCGTGATAAAGTAAGATGTGTGATACCAGGTATTGCAGGATATTTTAATTGTGGTTCCTGTGGTATAAAACGTCCTCCATATACACACGGACACTCGCTGGGGAGAATGCAGCCTCCTTTGTCATCAGATACGAGACCTTTAGGGCAGACACATCCCGGCACACATTCCTTGCTATACTGCAGAACGACATAATCAGATATTAAAAAAAAGAAAAAAAGAAAAGTCAGTGGGGTTTATCATTGTTACTTTGTAGATCTTCAGTTATGAATTATACTATTAGACTGAATTCATGAAACTGGACTGAACATGTTGAGGTGGTTCGGTGTCAATTCCTTCTCTAAACTGAAAAGATATATTCCAAAATATGAATCCCAAATGGTTACATCAAAGTAAATAGATCTCAACATAGATCACCTTTCAACGAGGTTAGTTTATCATGTATTGAAGCTGCATGCGTTTTTTTCCTAATTGAATTGTATGGGATAAATCAACACATAAAGCTCAAAATACACGCAAGAGGAATTAACATGTTGCGGATATGAAACACGCTCCGCAGGTCAGTCTACACTAAGGATACCGTTACACGTCACAACATTGCAGGCAATTTCACTTGCAATTTGCTGGTTGCAGTGAAATCATGGACACATTGTTACATTTGTACACAGCAACAAAATTGCCAGTGAAATTGCATGCAATGTTGCGACGTGTAACGGTACCCTGAGAAATAAAGAAGCCCAGAGGGCAGGAGATCTCTATAATTCCCATCCACTTTGCTGGAACTGTACAAAAGAGTCAAAAACTCACTAAATATTCATTGTGGAAACACAAGCCGGTAAATTTCAGTAAAGTGGGTGGGATTTATAGAAATATTCTGCCCATTGTGCTATTAAAACTGACCTGTAGTGCACGTTTGAAGTCTGCAACATGTCAACTTCTCTTGAGGATACACTGAGTTTTATGTGCAGATTTTACCCATAGATGTACTCCATGGAAACATCATTAAAATCCATATAAATAAGTTTAGTCAAAGCCAAACACCATATTTTTATAAGATGCAGCGGATTATAAGACGCACCCCAAATTTCGTAAAGAAAAAGAGAAAAAATGTTTTTTAATGCTAGATGGGGTCCGGCTTATAATTCCTAGTGTCCGTCTTACCATGCACATATATGCCCCTCCTCGTCCTGACACCATAGCATCCCCCTTTTCCTGGCACCATAGCGCCACCCTCATGCTGGCACTTAGCCCCCCCTTTTTCCTGGATATGCACCCCCATTTTGTATATGCGCCCCCCCCCATTCTGGATTTGGCCCCACTTATCACAGTATATGTCTGATGGCATGCACACTAAAATGATAAACACTTTTAACTCACCCTCTGTCACTCGCTCCATGCTCCCAGCTCAGCAGTGACTTCCTGCGTCTGTCTCGGCCATCAGATCATGTGACTGGGGTGCACCATGATGACATCACTGTGCTGTGCCGGTCACATGATCAGATGCCAGGCACAGACACAGAAAGAGACACCACTATGCTAGGAGCAGTGAGCGAGCGACAAATGGTAAGTTACAAGCATTTATTATTTTAGTGTGTGCGAACCACCATGGGGGTATATACTGTGATAAGGGGGGTGAGTACAGGCTCATGTAATATGTGCCGCTCCCCAGCCCATCTCTTAGTGCCGGTTTCAGCACTGAGGTGATGGACAGTGGGTGCAGTGCATATTACATGAGCATAATGAGCGGGGGCACGTGACCAGGGGCTGCCTCTGCAGGTCACAGCCAGCTTCTTTTAGCCTTGTCCAGAGACATTTTCCCCTCCCATACAGCACAGCAGATTTGGGTAGTAGTAAATTCAGATTAGAACATGCACCCCCACTTTACCCCAAAATTTGGGGAAACAAAAGTGCATCTTATAATCCAAAAATACAGTACCAGGTACTAGAAAAAAATGAGTTCAGGTTAAACATGAAATATCCAAAAAAAGACAAAAACCCAACACTATAAAATGTATGTAAACACCCTCAAAACGCAATGAGAAAAATCTATCCCAATATAACTAATAGGGCTGAAATGCTACAAAAAAATCTGCCACATGTTAAAGCAGCCTGTCACGTCCCCTATGGCCTCTAAACTATCAGCAGGCACATGTGTGGGACACAATTCCCTGCTAACCAGCCCTGTCTCAGGTCCAATGTTTAAAAATTATTTTTATTGCTGGTTTTCCCTATGCTAATGAGGGCTTTGACTAGTCGAGGGGGCATTGTTCCTCCAATTAGTCTGCCCTCTTTCCATGTTATGATGCCCCTGTGGGTTTGACAACATAATTTCCAGGATACGTGTCTCAGTTCTGCAAAGTCAATGCACCTCTCTGTCAGATGTATGGTCCCGGCTTCAGAGGCACGCTGCTCATGATCAGGGATCTTCTACACTTCCTGCATACTGTATGCACAGTGCACCTCTGTGTCGGGTGTATGTTCCTGGATTCAGGGCCGTACTGTGCATGATCAGAAGTCTTCTGCATTTCTGCCCATGGACAGTGAGCCTCTGTGTCGGATGTACGTGCCCAGCTTCAGAGCCACACTGCGCATACAGAAATACAGAAGACTCCTGATCATGCACAGTGCGACTCTGAAGCCGAGCCCATACATCCAACACAAAGGCGCACTGTGCATAGGCAGAAATGCAGAAGACTCCTGATCATGCGCAGTGCGGCCATGAAGCCGGGCTCATACATCCAACACAGAGACGCACTGTGCATAGGCAGAAATACAGAAGACTCCTGATCATGCGCAGTGCGGCCCTGAAGCCAGTGTGTACACCATTAAAGAGGTGCAGTGAAGCTGCGGGCATGAGACTAGAGACTTCTAGGAGCTGGCAGTGATGTCAGCTCCTGGAATTTATGTTATCATTCCCAAAGAGGTGTAATAACAAATAAACAGGGCAGACTATCTGGGGGGGGGAACAATGCCCCCTCTACCCTCTACTAGTCAGAGCCCTCATTAGCATAGGGAAAGAAAGCAATACAAATTATTTTTAAACCATTGGATTTGGAAAGTTTTGATGGGCAGCCAGTGAATGTTGACCACACATGTGCCGGCTGATAGTTTAGAGGGTTTGGGGGTCCTGACGTGTTTGCTTTAAAGTCTCCAAATTCTCATCATGGGAACATTGCCTTTCTGTCCAGATTACATTGTCATTTTTAAACTGACTGAATTGCTAAAATGATCTAATCAGATGAACACTTTATATTTTAATTTGTTAAAGCTTGGATCTGATTGGTTCCTATGGATTACACAAAATAAATTTGGTAGATCAATTGGAATCAATTTTTGCATCAGTGTTTAGTCGATACCATGGCTTTGAACAGAGAAAAATCTTCGTATAAAAATGTATGTATGCAAAAATTGGGGGACTTCAAACTTCATTTGCTTCGAGGTACTATGCACAAACAATTAGTATTAAAATAATGTTTCTATCCAGTGAATTACAAAACATTGCACCAATTTAGCTCTGGTTACTGTAGGTTAGTGAGTTTTCTTACGCAGTCCATGTCTTGGGTTGTGCAGCTTTTCTGACATTGAGATCCAACTGTATCCGGTTTAGGAGAACTGCAGTCATAATAATACATGGGAGGGTCACAGGCTAAAGGTAAGAAAGCACAGGATCAAAACTACAGTCATAATAATACATGGGAGGGTCACAGGCTAAAGGTAAGAAAGCACATGATCAAAACTGCAGTCATAATAATACATGGGAGGGTCACAGGCTAAAGGTAAGAAAGCACGGGATCAAAACTGCCGTTATAATAATACATGGGAGGGTCACAGGCTAAAGGTAAGAAAGCACAGGATCAAAACTGCCGTCCTAATAATACATGGGAGGGTCACAGGCTAAAGGTAAGAAAGCACAGGATCAAAACTGCAGTCATAATAATACATGGGAGGGTCACAGGCTAAAGGTAAGAAAGCACGAGATCAAAACTACAGTCATAACAATACATGGGAGGGTCACAGGAGTTTGCACTAATTCTGACATTCAGACATTACTCAGCAACCGTGCTCCTCAGCTGCTGTCAGGACTGTGGACACTGTGTAGCCCCCTTTCTCTTATATGGTTACATGCTTGCATTCAGTTTGAAGATGGATCTGACTGAGAATAAACATATGTCTGCTTCACACATTCTAGTGGGGACATCTTGTGGAAGGTTTATGAATGTTTTTTCACCAGATTCACTTATAGAGTATATTTGAAGGTTTATTAAAATTTCTTGCTCTATATTATTATTAAATAATAACGTGAATAAAGTTTATTCTTTAAGCCCTTTTTCAGGCATGTTCCAAAGCATACCCACCACAAAGAGACATACAGTACAGATCAAAAGTTTGGACACACCTTCTCATTCAAAGAGTTTTCCTTATTTTCATAATTATGAAAATTGTAGATTCACACTGAAGACATCAAAACTATGAATTATCACATGTGGAATTGGCATTCTCTTGATGAGCTTCAAGAGGTAGTCACCAGAAATGGTCTTCACTTCACAGGTGCCCTGTCAGGTTTAATAAGTGGGATTTCTTGCCTTATCAATGGGGTTGGGACCATCAGTTGTCTTGTGCAGAAGTCTGGTGGAGACACAGCTGATCGTCCTACTGAATAGACTGTTAGAATTTGTATTATGGCAAGAAAAAAGCAGCAAAGTAAAAAAAAATGAGTGGCCATCATTACTTTAAGAAATGAAGGTCAGTCAGTCCGAAAAATTGGGAAAACTTTGAAGGTGTCCCAAGTGCAGTTGCAAAAACCATCAAGTGCAACAAAGAAACTGGCTCACATGAGGACCGCCCCAGGAAAGGAAGACCAAGAGTCACCTCTGCTGCGGAGGATAAGTTCATCCGAGTCACCAGCCTCAGAAATCGCAGGTTAACAGCAGCTCAGATTAGAGACCAGGTCAATGCCACACAGACGACAGGCAGCAGACACATCTCTACAACAACTGTTAGGAGGAGACTTTGTGCAGCAGGCCTTCATGGTAAAATAGCTGCTAGGAAACCACAGATAAGGACAGGCAACAAGCAGAAGAGACTTGTTTGGGCTAAAGAACACAAGGAATGGACATTAGACCAGTGGAAATCTGTGCTTTGGTCTGATGAGTCCAAATTTGAGGTCTTTGGTTCCAACCACCGTGTCTTTGTGTGATGCAGAAAAGGTGAACGATTGGACTCTACATGCCTGGTTCCCACCGTGAAGCATGGAGGAGGAGGTGTGATGGTGATGATGGTGTGATGGTGATGGGGTGCTACGCCAGATGACCTGGCCTCGGCAGTCACCAGACCTGAGCCCAATCGAGATGGTTTGGGGTGAGCTGGACCACAGAGTGAAGGCAAAAGGGCCAACAAGTGCTAAGCATCTCTGGGAACTCCTTCAAGACTGTTGGAAGACCATTTCCGGTGACTACCTCTTGAAGCTCATCAAGAGAATGCCAAGAGTGTGCAAAGCAGAAATCAGAGCAAAAAGGTGGCTACCATTCATTGTGAATCTACAATTTTCATAGTCATGAAAATAAAGAAAACTCTTTGAATGAGAAGGTGTGTCCAAACTTTTGGTCTGTACTGTATACACAAACTTTAAGTGAGTTAATAGAGGTCCATTAAAGAGGTCAATATTCACCTAATACGTACCAGGCTTGATCTCTTCTGCCTTCGGACATACCAGAACTCCACGTATACATTTACTGAAAAACAATGAAAGAGTAAATGGCGCACCTTCCACGTCAATTAGATATTTGGATGTAAAAGTGGATAACGCATATAGTACAAAGTCATAACATCAATATTAAGTGATTCTGATCATCAATGTAGCACAGCTTATTATATATACAGTACAGACCAAAAGTTTGGACACACCTTCTCATTCAAAGAGTTTTCTTAGCTTCACACTGAAGGCATCGAAACTTTGAATTAACACATATGGAATTATATACTTACCAAAAAAGTGTGAAACAACTGTAAATATGTCTTATATTCTAGGTTCTTCAGAGTAGCCACCTTTTGCTTTGATTACTGCTTTGCACACTCTTGGCATTCTCTTGATGAGCTTCAAGAGGTAGTCACCGGAAATGGTCTTCCCACAGTCTTGAAGGAGTTCCCAGAGATGCTTAGCACTTGTTGGCTCTTTTGCCTTCACTCTGTGGTCCAGCTCACCCCAAACCATCTCGACTGGGTTCAGGTCTGGTGACGGTGGAGGCCAGGTCATCTGGCGTAGCACCCCATCACTTACACAGCCTGGAGGTGTTTGGAGTCCTTGTCCTGTTGAAAAATAAATGATGGTCCAACTAAACGCAAACCGGATGGAATAGCATGCCGCTGCAAGATCCTCTGGTAGCCATGCTGGTTCAGTATGCCTTCAATTTTTGAATAAATCCCCAACAGTGTCCCCAGCAAAGCCCCCCCACACCATCACACCTCCTCCTCCATGCTTCACAGTGGGAACCAGGCATGTAGAGTCCATCCGTTCACCTTTTATACTTCGGACAAAGACACGGTGGTTGGAACCAAAGATCTCAAATTTGGACTCATCAGACCAAAGCACAGATTTCCACTGGTCTAATGTCCATTCCTTGTGTTCTTTAGCCTAAACAAGTCTCTTCTGCTTGTTGCCTGTCCTTAGCAGTGGTTTCCTAGCAGCTATTCTACCATGAAGGCCTGCTGCACAAAGTCTCCTCTTAACAGTTGTTGTAGAGATGTGTCTGCTGCTAGACCTCTGTGTGGCATTGACCTGGTCTCTAATCTGAGCTGCTATTAACCTGCGATTTCTGAGGCTGGTGACTTGGATGAACTTATCCTCCGCAGCAGAGGTGGACTCTTGGTCTTCCTTTCCTGGAGCGGTCCTCATGTGAGCCAGTTTCTATGTAGCACTTGATGGTTTTGCACTTGGGGACACTTTCAAAGTTTTCCCACTTTTTCGGACTGACTGACCTTCATTTCTTACAGTAATGATGGCCACTCGTTTTTTTTTACTTAGCTGCTTTTTTCTTGCCATAATACAAATTCTAACAGTCTATTCAGTAGGATGATCAGCTGTGTATCCACCAGACTCTGCACAACACAACTGATGGTCCCAACCCCATTTATAAGGCAAGAAATCCCCCTTATTACCCCTGACAGGGCACCTGTGAAGTGAAGACCATTTCCGGTGACTACCTCTTGAAGCTCATCAAGAGAATGCCAAGAATGTGCAAAGCAGTAATCACAGCAAAAGGTGGCTACTGTGAAGAATCTAGAATATAAGACATATTGTCAGTTGTTTCACACTATTTTGTTCAGTATATAATTCCACATGTGATAATTCATAGTTTTGATGCCTTCAGTGTGAATCTACAATGTTCATAGTCATGAAAATACAGAAAACTCTTTGAATGAGAAGGTGTGTCCAAACTTTTGGTCTGTACTGTACATGTAAAGCTGTGGCTATATGGTGACATGTGTCATGCAACACTAACCCCACAATTAAAAATATCTGTGTATCTTGTCTGCAACTTGATTTTCCATAAAATAAAGCAACCAAATTACAGAAAAATTGCATTTAAGTCTGTGGCAATTGAACAGTAATAATAATATAATATTTATTCACTTTTTATAGCGCCATTAATTCCACAGCACTTTACATACATCGGCAGCACTGCCACCATTGAGGCTCACAATCTGAATTCTCTATCATTATGTGTCTGGAGTGTGGGATGAAACAGGAGAACCTGGAGGAAACCCAGAAAACATGGAGACAACATACAAACTCCTTGCAGTTGTGCTTAGTGCGATCAAGTGTGAGTTGTGTGAAAAATAAACTTCAACATATTTGGAAACATTTGAGATTTACAGTCACAGTAGATTGCAGTTCACAGTGCCGCACCATGGGAAATCATGGCAATATCAAGGTCGCACCACATGGGCAACCCTAGCGTTAAAGTAATACAAGCAAATTGATTTTCCTTACTCTCACATAAAATATTGGGTAAAAGAATAAGAGGTAATTAGCGGTTTAGGAGGGCGCTACAAAAGGATGGAGGAGCACAAATGGTTTTTAGTATATCTTAGGCTGCTTTTCACTTGCGGCAAGCCCCATATAATGTCTATGGAGCTTGTGGTAAGTGTGCGGTAGGTGCAGTTTCGGCACTTGTGACAGGTGCGGGCGCGAAAAAAACGCAGTATGCCGCATTTTTTTCGCGGCCCGCAACTGCCGCAACCGCACTTGCCACACCTGCCGCACACTTACCACAAGCCCCATAGACATTGCATGGGGCTTCCCGCAAGTGTGCCGCGATCGCGGTCATTATGCGGTGATTCCGCAATCAGCGATTACTGCTGTGAAAGCAGCCTAACTTTGTTTATTCAAGCATATCACAACGTGTTTCAGCAGATACTCCGCCTTCATCAGGTTGCATAACCCACTCAGGTTAGTTTAAAACCCCCCAACTAACGTGCCAAAACTTTCCCCCAGATATAATCCTAGGAGCGCCTTCCTTTTTGTCTCTTGATATAAAATATTGGGTGTCACTTGGACCAAAGAAATTCAGTGAAGCTGTGCACGTCTGATTTTTTCCTCGGACGGTGTAGTCCAAGGAAATAAATTACAGCATGCATGACTTGCCTCAGAGAATCAGCACTCAGCCACTCGAGTCCTAGGGTCCATGAAAAAATATTGGACTGCACTCGGATGACATCTGAGTGCAGCTCAATATTCACAAACTGATAAAATGGAGAAGATGGAGAAACTTTATATATTTTTTTATACTCCACTTCTGAGAAAAACAGATCCAACTCTGATTAGAGTCTAATTAGCATAATCTGATCAATGCTCTCGGATGGTGAAAATCCGGTTGTGTGAATTTACCAAAAGACACATTGTTACTCATTTAGCAATAAACAACTCAAATTCTGAATATGGCCATGTTTGCTTTATAAGACGCAGTCAGTTTTTCCCCTCACTTTGAGGAAATAAGTGTGTGAAGTGAAAAATATGGTTCTATGATGTGCATCATGATGTAATACAGGTGCTGCTGTCACCCTTGTGAACACAGTGTGGTAACTACAAATTTACCATCTTACGTAATCGGCATTTGTGCAGATATGACATGAATGATTTCCATTCTATTAGAAATCCTTACCACAAGATGTCGTCCACTTTAAATGTTTCATGCGGTTGAACAGCCAGGCCTTTATAGTTGCAAGGACAATCCTCCGGTGACACACACTTTTCATTCGGTGTGAGGTACGTCCCTTCTGGACAGGTGCAACCTTCTCTCGGATCAGCTTGAAATTGGCAGAGTCTGTCGGGTTCCGCTAACGAGCTGCAGGAGAAGTTGCATTGCCTTGGTGTAGTTGTAAACACCATGGATTCAGGACAGCCTGGATCTATTGGACAAAGAAAAGAACGGACCCTGGAAAATATATATTTACTTACATAAAATTGTCATGAACTTTCTCTGATAAGAATTTAGCAATTTCTTCCTATTTTTTTTTAGGGGGGGGGTTGTTTTCATAGTGTTTATAGTGTTTTGCAGATCAGCACAATACCGGTAATACCAAACTTGCTTTGATGCTTTCTATACTTAAAAAGTGAAAAATATCTGAAGATTTGGGACTTGTAGCATTTTTATATTTCCATTAATTGGCTGTTTGAGGGCTGTTTATTGTTTATGGTGTGTTGATGATTATATTGATTAGGGGAGTTGAATCTGTAATTGCCGGATTAATTATACTATATGCTGCAATACTTGAGTAAACCTTGAAGGTGAAGGTCTCCTTTGAAGCTCAGACTGGAGTGCCAAGATGGCAGCGACATGCAAACAATGGCGCTGTTTAAATGGCTAACAGCAATGATTGGAACACAGCATTTAAATGGTTAACAGCAGTGATCGGAGCTCAGCTTGTTGACTATATAATGTTGCCGGCATCACCATATATGCAGAGAGCTCAGCTACTGAGCCACATGGGCACTGGTGTACATGTACATTTGCATTAAGGCGTTACAATTGAATACACTCATACTGGTTCCTCACAACATGAGGGTCCTGACTGGGGATAGCGGGATTCACTTAATTCATGATACATCTAAAGCCTACGTGCTCTTGTGGCGCCCCTGCGGACTGGTCGCCACTAGACGTTGCAGCAACCGGGATCGGTAGGTTCAGTCACCCCAAACACACACACAACACCCTCCGATCCCAAGACTAGGGACTTTGTTCCCAGCAACGGGATGGCGGGAGAAACAGGTGAAGGGTGGGAAACTTAGACAGGAAACGGTCAGGAGGGAGGAAACAAAAGCAGGAAATACACAGGAAGTTAGCCAGTCGAGGAGGAGAGGAGTTCAGTTCAGTCAGACGGAGAGGAGAGAGAACACCATCATTACAGGACATCATGAAAGGACATGGACCCGGCAGCCTGTACCACCAAGATGCTGTTCCGGGTCCCGAGCTACAGACTGCAGAGAGACAGAATATACCCGTGCGGCCGAATTAGCCGGAAAGCTGAAGGACATCATGCTGCTCTCAGATTAGTTACCAAAAACTTGGTGACAGATTTCCTTTAAGGCTGGCTTCACATTGCGGTCAGGTCCGAGCCGTGGCTGTCAGGGGTGAACCTGACGGCACCGGACCGGATCTGGACACAGATCCGGACAGCAAATATGCTCTCTGGTCCGGTGTGCAGCCGGAAGCTGCAGAGCTCAGCTGTCCCCTGCGAAGTAGTGCTGAACCGCTTCACAGGGGACAGCTCCCTGGTGCTGAAGTTCAGCGTAGCTCATGCTGAACTTCAGCTGCAGGTGTCCGGTTCCCGGATCCTCCCGGATCCTCCCGGCCCCATAGACTCCCATATTAGGGAGCGCTGGAATGCCCGGATCCGAGAGAATCCAGGAGGATTCGATTTGGGGAGATTTTCCTCCCCGGACACAAAAATGCAGCATGCTCCGATTTTGTATCCGGGAGAAAAATTCGAGTCCTCCTGGATTCTCCCGGACACATGGAAACCGGATGGCAGCCCCATAGGGCTGCATGGGGTTTACACCGGACAGCCCCGGATCAGACCTGACTGCAGTGTGAGGCCAGCCTAAGAAAGATTCTGACAAGTAGATTACATTTGTCTTTTTAGAAATCTCCTTACCACAAAAATTGTTTCTCCAGTCTTCCAGAGACTTGTTTAGACTTCTACAGTCATTTCCATACTCTTGAAGCCAGGCACACATAGCCTCCTCGCTATTCTCCAAGTTACATACATCATATACACAGTGCTAAAAGAAATAGGAAGAAGGAAGAGCTGACAATTCTTTATAATGCGCGGTTGTGACATTTTGAGGCTGACACACATTTTCACATAATTCGCTACTTCACTTACTATATTGGCAATTTACACGATCTCTAAATTTTTTTGAAGAGTGAACAGAAAATTGCTAAATATTACAATGTTATTCCTTCCCATAAATATTAACTTAATCACCAAAACCAGACATAATTGAATTTCAGCACTGAAACAAAATGTTGTGCTTATATAATTTCAATGATTTACTCTATAACTGAAAACTAAGGGTTAATGAGGACAAGACAGCTGGCATAATTCCATCAACATCACTGAGTGTTAAGAATGGTTACTTTGAAACAGAGCTGGTGCTTGAAATCATTGTCTTCTTCTGTTAAAAATGGCTATTGCCAAGGAATCATGTGCAGTCATCATTGCCTTACATAAAAAGGATGTTTACAGGCAAGGACATTGCTGCTCATAGAGAAATTGTTTATCAAATTATAGAGAACTTCAAAAACATAGATATAATTGATGTGAAGATGGATTCAGAGCAACCAAAAAAGTCCGACAAGTACCAGAACCATTTCATAAAGTATACGGATTGCTCATGTAGCGTCTGCACTCTGTAATTAACTCCGCCCCCAACACCAGTATTTATAGGGGATCTTGCCTTAGGGCAGCAAGTGTTGCTCCCCCTACTGTGCTGGGGTGGAAGGGGTTGTTTGTGTCTGTGTACCCACTGTGGAAACCCATCCGTGCTGTAGGTGAGTCTGTGCCTACCTGTGTGAGCAGAGCGCCACATCTATTATAATTATATTCTACTATGTAATATTCTATAAACCAATGGCATTAGCTATAGTAACGTTATATGGGATTGTCATTTCCCAAACATGATTTTGTTACTGCAGTTTTCCTTCTTTGATTAACCCTTGGAGTGGAGTTACCCTATGTTATGGGCGGAACAAGAATCAGTATGGGCTTACCCTGGTGTGTCCAATCAGCACTAGTCCATTTGGTTTCTGGAAGAACTATTTAAACAGTTATTTTCTGCCATGAACTATGATCATGAGTAAGGCACTCAGTAGCTGAAACACATCGCCTATAGGCCATGACACACTGAGCTTTTGGAATTTTATGTGCAAAAAATAGTTCTTAACCAATGTCTAATAAATGGACGTTTTAGGAAGAACTCGGAGTGCCAAGTCCCTACACTCGCTGGATAATCATTTGATGCGTTTGGAGGCAGCCTGAAGGCCGCTAGGATCCGTGCTGAGAGGAGGAACACAGGAGAAGGAGACAGGTGAGTGGACTTAATCTTTGTATTTTATATAAGAAATAAGATTCTATTTCTATTTAGGCTAAAAATTTGGCGTTGAAACAATAGTTAATAGCCTACACCAGATTTATCCCATTTTATCTACTAACTTCAGACTTTGAGCTATTGAGCAATTTTTTTAAAATCCTCAGCATGACAATGTATTTTGCATATTTCATCGTGGGTTTTATAGTTGT
Source organism: Allobates femoralis (assembly GCA_033576535.1). Lineage (NCBI taxonomy): Eukaryota > Metazoa > Chordata > Amphibia > Anura > Aromobatidae > Allobates > Allobates femoralis. Next base: position 3,174,435 of record JARQOC010000010.1, on the reverse strand, counting down.
CCATGTATAGCAGTGAAATCTGAAAAAATATGTCTCAAAATGCAGATTTACATTGGTTATATGCTGATTTTTGATTGATTACAGAGAAATGCACCGCTTTGTTCAGGTGGCCTAAAGTTGTCTTAACGCCGTGTTCTTCAATTCCAGTTCTCAAGAGCCACTGACAGTCATATTTTCAGGATTTCCTTAGTACTGCACAGCTGATAATTTAATACATGCACAGGTGATGATTCCAACCCCTGTACAATGCTAAGGAAATCCTAAAATATGACCCGTTGGTGGCTCTTGAGGACTGGAGTTGTGGAACACTGCTCTAAAGAATCAGTACAAATGTGGGGCGCTAACATTTCCCTTCGTGCTGCGGTTTGCTGCATATTTCCTAACAGGACGCCTAAAAAAATCTAAAATACAGATACGAATGATTTTTCCCAATACAGTCATGATCGTCCCTTGTCCTCATTCAATGGAACTACATGAAGGTTTTTCACCTTGTAGTAAGATTTAGGATCAAGTTCTTCATGGCAAGGACCAAAGACATCATAGCGGTTCATCAAACGATCGCACCAGTGGTGTGCATATTCCTCTAAAATGGAGATATAATGGAATACAAATAATATTGTTGTATTTATGAAATATATGTTAATTAGCTGTAGAGGGGTTGTATGAGATTACCTTTAATGATGCTTCTAGAACATGGGTTATCATAATAGTCAACCACGTCATCACAGCTAGCCTGAATTTTATGGGAATTGCAGAATGCTGACACTGCATGTTCCACCACCCCACTGATGGTCATCAGGTCATCGCCTTCAATCCCATTAAAGTTCCCACATAGACCTGTGAACATATAACAATCTACAGTAAATGTCTTATAGCTCCATCTAGAGTCAATCAGTTACACATTAAAAAAAAAAAAAATCACAAGTGGCCGAAGCATTTAGAAAAGAAACACTTAGGAAATGACTGAAAAAAAGAGACACAAAAGATAATTAAAAGGGTTGTCCACTACTAGGAACAGCCCCATCTGATTCTACTTGTTTCCTCCAGGTAACATTAAAAAGCCTGTACTCACCTCCTGTGCTGGTGCCGTCCCGGTGCTGCCAATAATCGAGGTTCACGTGACATTATGACATCATATGAGCCCCCCGTCCAATCAACTTCCCTTGAATATGTCTTCGGATCAAACGAACAGGGAGTGAGCGTCAGCCGCAGCATCACTTCATTTTGATTAACTCTTTGGTCCAAAGGCAGGAGACAGAAGCCGGCAGTGATTGGACTTGGGGCTCGCGGGACGTCACAATGTCACATGAACACCGAACCGCGATTACCGACAGTGCTTGAGTAATGCTAGCACAGGAAGTGAGTGGAATCAGTAGGGGTTGTCCCAGGAGTGGACAACCCCTTTAAGGAAAAAAATGCCAGGTTTGCCTGAGTTCTTACTAGATTCTATTACATTGAAGTTACCGATAGTTTGATACTGAAATTTGGAATCCACTGAGACGGAAAGCTGAAAGATCGGCTTCAACTGGACTTTCACACTAAGACCAAACGCTGTCACAACATAGATGTAGAACGCCGAGCGTTTATATATGGCGATGTCATCTCGAGAAAAAGGGAAATATATATTTTTATATGAAGCACGGTATACCATCTCATAAAATTGTTTATTTTCGTAGTTACTCTTTGAGAAAACATACCTACCATTAATTTTTGGCAGCACGGTCAATGCATTGTTGATAAACACATTCCCACAATAACAGATTTTTATTACCTGCGAATAAAACAATAAATTAAAGCTGCTGAAATAAAACTTGATCCTATGATTATTCCAGAAGCGACATCAGTGGTGAGATGTCTTACTTTTAATAATCAGTGACTGTATGACAGTGCTGTGATACTGTAATTTCCCTCTGGATCAATAAAGTGTATCTGATCTTATCTTATCTTATCTTATATTATCTTATCTTATCTTTATCTTGCAGAACAAGATGCAGGAGATGATCCAGTGATCTTTTTAATATAGTAATATAGCCATGTATATGAGTCCTTAAAGGGATATAATGACTGTGCAGACCAAGGACAGGTGTTCGGTGAATTAGGGCGTGGCTAAGAATTTAAGTGCACTTTTCCTCCTGCTTCTTTTCCCTCCACCCCCTCTTCTTTGATTGACAGTTTTGGCTTCATACAGCCAGAGAAGGGCAGAAATAGATGGAAAGAAAGCAGGTGAGAAGGTATACTTAACATGTCTGACCATGCCTTTGTGCACTGAGCGTTTGTACTAGTTTTGAACAGTTATTCTGTGCTGATAAGAGTTTCCCTAATGGGCTTTTGTAGGACTTTATTATTGATGACCCATCCGTGATGGAGTAATTCAGTTTAAAGTGAACCTGTCACCAGATTTGGGTGTGTGATACTCAAAGCGCCGCCTTCAGGAGCACCAATGCTGCATTTTAAGAAGGCGGCTATCATGCCTGATCCTGCTGTACACCTAATATAGAACTTAAAAAACTTCCTGCTCTATGTTACTGTATAATGAACTGATTCCGGTCCAATTGGCTTGATTTTGACGCATAATTTTCTCAAGTACAAATGTCACCCAAACTCATAACTAAGAGACTTGTAAAAGTTAATAGAAAAAACTGGAGTCCGGCTCAACAAGACTGGATTTTCTTTTTCTTTTTCAAAAGAAAATATAGTGCATCCAAAGGAAATATGTACATGGTCAACATGAAACAGTCGATGCGTTTTGACTGCACCAAGCAGTGTTACTCAAGACTCATGACTGCATAGTGCAGTCAAGACGCGTCGACTGGGTCAAGTCGACCATGTAAAGTTTTCTTTTGTATGCATTATATTTTCTTTTGAAAAAGAAAAGGAAAATCCAGTCCGGTTGAGCCGGACTCCAAAATTTTTTCTATTATCCTTGATGTGAGACCAGGGCGAGGCCGGTGTCTGAGCCCCAGGTGAATGAGCATAGAGCAACCAGGTGAGCTGGAATCAAGTTCCTATACTGGTAAAAGTTCTCTAATGCTTCATGTTTTAAAGAATAGAAACAGAATGTTGGAGTTTTTTTCTTCTACATTTGATTACTGATCCGTATGTGTCAGTTCACTTGCAATAAGGGAGGAACAAACTGCAAGTGCCGTCAGCTGGAAATGTGAATCCCAAGATTGCTGCCTATCATCCCTGAGGAAGGAGCTCGGTACGTGGCTCCGAAACGCGTTGGAAATAAACCTCTACTACAGTACTCAGACGTCCAGTGTCGTTGGTGTATTTTCCTCTCTGGCAGCAGCGCGGACAACAAGGTACTTCGTCCAAAATACCTGATCACAGCACTGCACCTCGTGGAAGTACAGTCCCTGCAGCAGCTGCATTGTTTGAGCGATTACGCTGATTGTGTGCTACACAACCAGACCAGGTGAGCAAATCTGATTTTTTCTCATTTACCTGCCTATAAAGGATAAGACCCTACGTGCGCATTCTCAACCCTCTAGATATTCAAGCATGAAGCAGGCAGTCGCTTCCTACCTGCCTGTTGGGCCCGGCACCATTCTTTGCTGATATGGAATGGTCTAAAAGTCTCCTGCTGGTGTTTCTGAATCTTCCACTGATGTCACGTTAACAGAGGTGGCTTCTCTACTCTGTTGACGGGTATCACAGATGACATCTTGGTTATTGAAAGCTGGCTCCCCCAATCAGATTACCGGGAGCCGTAGTCAGTCAGCATGACATCGGATGTTGCGCTCCTTCTATGAAGTAGACCAGAAAAGGAGCCTCCGCTCTGTTTACGAAGCCACTGCATCCCGGGCCTGAGAAGGGAATGGTGCCAAGCGCAACATGCAGGTAGGTAGTAACTATCTGAATATTAGTGCTTATGCACATTTTTTTTTAAATCCTGGAAATACCCTGTAGAAAAATGCTTCAGATGCAAAAATAAGCTGAGCCTGACCGTGCACACAAAGGGGTGCAGGGCTCAATAGAAAGTCAATAAGCCTCTACACGGAGTGCAGAATGGACAAATAGATCTTATACTAAGCCTGTACACCACTCTGTGCACACAGTCATGTTGGAGCTCTGCATTATTCCAGAAGAGAATTGTGCAGTTTTTGGAGCAATTGGTGTGATTCTCTGGATCTGGATCCACACTGATCTGCTGCACATGTTGCAAAAGGCTACATCTAATATATAAAGCTGAGAGAATGTATGTTTGTATTTAAGTGAATGTATCATACTTGCCCCCTCCAGGTATCCATGCCCTCTCCACATAGCCCCACCTCCTTCATATAGCCCCCCCAAAATACACCACCCCAACACACCTGTCACCCACAAAAAAGCCCCTCAAGCCAAACCTGCACCCTCACACCCTTGTCCCCTAAATCCGCACCCCTCAAAAAAAACTGCCCCCTAAACCAGTGAGTCAGTACCAGCAGGGAAGGGGTTACTCAGAACCGGGATGGCGGCTGCTGGTGGGGGGATGGGGAATCACGGCTGGTCGGTTCCGTGCCCTGGGTACTCAATGGCTGATGGGGATGATGATTGGGGATTATACGTGATGTGTCCTCACCGCGTCGGGTGGATGAGGGGAGTTGTAGTCCAAGTCTCTGTAGTGCTGCAGAGGCCTTTCTGGAGACGGATTAAATGAAGCCAGAGACCAGATCAGCTCAAACAGCTCTTTTACTGCTACCAGATGGATAAGGTACACGGTACAGTGTGGCTCACTGGGGATTATAGTCACAGATTTTAGGATTCACCACAGAGTCCGTCATAGGTGTCTCTCAATTATCTTTCTCGGTCTCTATCCACAATGGCTCCTGCCCTCCCATGCTGAAGTCTGGTTACTAGTCCCCAGGTCTGTTGCCTTAAGTCACTGTCACCTCTTGGCGTCTTGGACCTAGCTGCGAGACAGAGGTTAGGCTTCTCTGTGGGTCTCGTGCTCCCTTATGAAGGCCCACAATGCGCTGGGCTGTAGTTTGGGATAAACCTGATCAAAACCGCCTTGGTTCCAGTTTACTGGTGTGACCTGGGCACTCCAGACAGCTCCGACCAGACCTGGAGTGTCCCCTTCTCGTCTGGGTCACCTCTGCCCCTTAGAGGTGCCCTCTCCTCAGGACAGCAGGGTCCCCTGCGTCCATCTGTTCTCTTTCTCTGTCACCGTCTGACTAGGCTGTCTCCCAATTGTCACTCAGTCTCCCGCTCACCTAAGCTCACCCCCCGGGACCTACTGAAATAAAGTCCTTGGTGCTAGGGTGTCTGTTGGTGGGTCTTGTGTACAAACGCTGTAGTTTTCCTCCCTCCACCAGTGACTACGGAGATACTATATAAGTGTAAAGCATCCCAAGACTATGTGAATTTCTATGTGTATGGGGGGAATAGGTGAGGTACATGTACCAGTCTACCCGCATCTGCTGTCCATATAGACTTATTTTGTAAAGTGTGAAATGTTCTTGATCTTTGTTCTGCTGCTGTAATACTGTAATACTGTAATTTCCTCCGGGAATCAATAAAGTTTATCTTATCTATCTTATCTTACTACACCTTTTTTTTTTTGGGGTGCAGTACCTCCCTGTGGCGTCCCGCCATAGGGGCGCCACAACTGCACCCCTAAGCTGCATGCCCCTCCCAACATGCACCCCTCAAAAATGCCCCCAAACACTCACCCCTGCTCCTCACCAAAAAAACACCCCCAAACCTGCACCTCCAAAAAAACTCTACAACTAGTATTAAATAAAATGAACAAAAACCATATACGGTAATAGGCATTTTTATAGGGGTTGCCTATTTAATACTGACATATGTTCAGATTAGAGAAGCATCGGAGGGAGGCAGGTAGGTATCAATTAGGAAAATCTAATGTCTTTTGTGAATCCTTTTATACTTTTCTGAGCCTTTTGATACAAATATTGTCTACAACCTCCAGCAATGCCAGCAGATGCCTAACCACGAAGAATTCACCCCATCACTATGTTTGAGTCTAGATCATATTTACCATCATTCTAATATTTAAATATCATTTTGATATTTTTCTATTACGGTAATATGTATTAAATATATAAACACAGTCTATGTAATATAGAATAATAATAACACAGCACTTACCATTTTCCCTAAATGAATGTGAACAGCTTTCAGACAGGTCACAGTCTCCGTCATCCCACATTGCCGAATTCTGGCAATAATAGAAAATGTGTTCTGTATATCCTAAATCAGGTCATATATATATACAGGGAAAAAACAACAATAATAATAATAATAATAGTGCTTTACTATATAAATATGGGTCAGTACATAATACAATCTTCCAAATACAGACAGGAATGCTACATTTTAAATATTTTTTCTTTTTCTACATAAGATTGTAACACTTACATTACATAATTATGCATATACTAATAATACCTTGAGTATAAATGACGTCTCTCTTGTAATGACTTGTCTAGCCAACAAGGTCATAAATACTTGAAAGAAAAACTTAGTGCAAACATCTTAATAATAAGAAAAGTATAACAACGGAGGTATAACATAACATTAATGTGGGCCAAGATGGGTCATACCTTGCACATTAAGTATTGACAATCGCCATGAAAATTATATTCTGTTCCATCAAAGGTCTGCACATGGGATCCTCCTTTCAGGGTGCAGTTTCCAGAACAAGCAAATGAATTGCACGTCCACTGCCCAAAAATGCAAGTGCTACAATATAATATTATAAGAAATATCTAATGTTAGTAAATTAAATATAATATTAGAGAATATAAAGTCTATTGAGTGTGTAAGGCGGTGGACTGGTGGCTGCCGCGTTCCTTTTCCTGAAGACATTGATGGCGTTATTGTTGTCATGAGAATTGTGTCTTTGGAAACAATGTGATATGTGAATTATAATGTAAAGTTCCATTTAAAGCAGTATTATATGAGATTACAAGACTATAAGGTAAGAAATAGTGAAATGTTGGGAGTAACCCACAATGGGAGGGGTTAGTTGATAGAAAGAAGGTTTCCTTCTGGAAAGTCCATTAAGTTGACGCCCAGTGTGAGACCGGTGTGGAATATGGTCTGAATGTCATGAAAGCCACATACAGTGAGAGATGGAGGAAGGTAACAGGATTTAAGATAGCATCATCCTGAGGTTTTGATTGAGTCACTTAGTGGAGGAAAACGTTGAGTCTAGAGACTAACTTTCTAATGGAGCGCTCCCAGACAGAAGGATCCGGAAGATGGAACTTTCATAGCAAGGTCCAAAGTGGTTGACAGCATAAAGTTAACAGGCCGAGATGGATTAATGCATTAACTGAATTGACAGAGTCTCCCCAATTGTCTGAGAGCACAAGGCTTTACTGTGGCCCTATTGGCAAACCCTTTAACCCCTCCTCTGAGGAGAACAGATGTGGACTCCTAAGCATCTGGGATCTCAAGGCTCTGCTCTGGCCATAGTTGTAAACCCCTTACCCTCTCCTCTATGAGAAGATTAGATGTGGAGCTGCAGAAATTGCAAATGACTGTCACAGATTGGGCTGTAGCACTGGGGTGGGTTGTGTTTGGACTCACAAGACCAGGAAGAATGAAAACAATCCAGATGGAACTGAAAATATGACTGAATGTAACTGAACCATGGTTGAAGTTATCTGCCTGCTATATAGCGTATAAAGTTGCTAACAAGGGACTATTGAGTGATGTGATGTTGTTTGAAGTAAGTTGGTGGTCTCCTGATTAGTACAACTCATCATCTGGTCCTGGTCATCTGAAGCCAATGACAACATGCAGCCTACATGGGTGTATTGTCCACACCTCAAATGTCAACACACCCAGCCAGGACCAAGTCCTTCATGTAGCATCTGGGGCATCAGAAATCAAAACCTTGCGTATGACTACCATCCCACGTGCAGTGTACAGGTGCACCCAAAAACATAAACACGTGGATTAAATGGATCCCTAAAGAGATTTTTTAGATTTTTCAAGACTGCAGAATGTATGACTTGAGCTTCATTTATACTGTTTGTATCATTTTAAGTGTACAATATTAACTAAAGAGTGAATCAGTTGCTTTTTTTAAGCAGAAAATTCCTATTTCCAATACAACTGATCAATTGATGGAAGGCTTTGCCTCCCCTTCATTGTTTACCAGTAATAGCTTCATAGTTATAATAGCCAACATGCAACTCATGGTATCTAATGTAGGGAAGCAGGTGGAACATTTCTGGATGGGAGGTATGTATCACCAAGGTAGCTAGCCTCAAGTATGTAGGACCCGGAGATGCAGGCTCCAGCAGTGGTAAGTTGCTGACAAGGTTTTCTAATGGGCCGTGATTTTGGGGTTTTACGAGTGACCAGAAAAGTTGGGTGGGACTGGCCAATCCCATATCTCCATTCCAGGTTTTGGTGGGACTATTTAAGGCATCTGAGCCGCCTCACTGTTATGAGTGGAGGTAGAAAGGCCGCTAGTATTGTTCTGTCCCTACTAGAGACTTAGGGTTGGACACTGTTTATTTTCTGTTTGTTCTTTTGTTTGCCTTTATGCTAAAGTAAAGGACGTTTTTTTCCCTCATGCTAAAATTGCTCACCACCCTTTATGCATTAAGTCTACTAAACTTTACTGTTTGCACTAAAACTTTGTGCCAGTTTGGATCTGGCAACGACCAAAGAGTGAAACCCCTACAATTTGTTATATGTATGCAAATGAAGGCATGCTGGAATGCTAGATGGCAACCCCAAAAGTACAGAGCCGTGCCTTGTAAACAATGATGGGGGCAGTGAATTTGCTGTAGCATCAAAAACCCAATGAACCAGTTGTTTGCTGAGACGCCATAATCAGATATTAATGCCTTATTCTAATAATAGGTCATCAATTTTGTATTCTTGGAAAAATGATTGCAATATAAAATAAGGTTAATCCAAAATGTATAAATGGCCATAAAATATGTTTAAAGAAACAGATTTAGCTACAATGTAAATTTAAATGGGATTTCTGAGACCACAACATTGTCTAACCTCTGGCACCACCGACTGTCTGATGTGAGCTAAATTATGTTGTATGGAACAATCCATTCCGTTATGATCAGGTCTATAATATATCACCATTGTAAATCAGAATTTGAAACTTAATGGTAAAGAGGAATTTATACCATTTCTGACAAGCGGCTGAGTAACATTCTCCAGGCTGGTATATTTTATGATTATGAATACAAGGGCAGTCACGTTGTTTTAGGCATTTCCTCTTTTTATTCACATCATCAAGAAAAGTCCCTACAAGGTAAAGTCAGAAAAAGAATATAGAAAACTTCAGTGTTGTGATCAATCTTACTGTATGAAATTTGTATTTAATTGACTAAGTAAATCATCGATATACCGGTAACATAAGCTCATCAGAAACTTCACTTATTCCCCCATCCTACTGTATCCTAACCCGCCCCTCGTAGACTGTGAGCCCTCGTGCACAGGGTCCCTGCCCCTCCTGTACCTGTACGTCCTGATTGTCTAGATTTAGTGTACTTGTTCTTGTCTCCCTTATCCTCATGTAAAGCGCCATGGAACCTAATGGCGCTATATAAATAAATAATAATAATAAGCCCTATGCATCTTTTTCAGTCTCCAAATGTCTGCGTTCACCACCCTTTTCGCAGCTAGAATTAGAACAATCAATTGCACAGTACATTACAGTCCAGTACATACAGTGTTACAGATAGCCATCCTACTCCACACTGATGAGGGGCAATACCCCGAAACAGCTGTCTGTGGATGGATACCTGGCTCTGGTAATTCCCTTGTCATATCCTTAAGCTTGTAACTGAGCAGGATAGTGACTAAAAGGGCCACTTAATATGGTGGTTATGATGGTCTCTGCAAGGATTCCACCCCAGGGCTGGGTCCTTCCCTGGAGGGATATCTGGCTAGTTCCGTGTTTGAGACTCTTAAACGAGGCTCCATGGACTCCATTTGCATAGATAGCCATAGGTCTTAGTACATGTGATATTTTCAACTAAAATAACAGAGGTGGATGGTGAAAGGTGCTTGGTTTGTCCCAAAAGAACAAACAAATGCAGTTAAAAAGTAAAAAAAAATACAAAAGTTTTGCCCCATTAAAAATAAAGACATATAAAATACACACATATAGCATCGCTGCATTAATAAAAGTCCGATCTATTAATGTATGAAATTAATTAATCCTATCGTTAAATGGTGTAATGAGATAAAAAAAATCAAAAACACCAGATTTAAGTTTTTTTGGCTGCTGCAACATTGCAATAAAATGCAATAAAAGGCTATTAAAACATTGTATCTACACAAAGATATCAGTAAAACTGTCGGCTCAGGTGGCAAAAAATAAACCATCACAAAGGTCCATAACCGGAAAAATTAAAATGTTACTGGTGTTAGAAAAAAACTGTACATGTTTGGTATCTGCACACGTTTACTGGAGAATCCTATTGATATGTGATTTTCACTGTGTAGTGAACAAATAGAAAACCCAAAAAACTATTGTGGAATTGCTCTCCTTTTGCAATGTCAACTCACTTGGAATTTTTCACTTGATTTTTAGTTCATCACATCATAAACTAAATGGAGCCAAACAAAAGCACAACGCAAAAAAGAAGTTCTCATGTGGGTATGTAGATGGAAAAATATAAAAGTTCTGGTTCTTGGAAGAAGGGGAGAAAAAAATGAATAAGAAAAAATGGAAAATCGCCATGTCATGAAGGGGTTGAAGAGTAGCTGATGTATGGAAAGCAATGTGGACTTAATAGCGCTACATACGTGAATAAATATTATTATTATTATTATTATTACTAATCTTTTTTTAATTTCATTATTGATCATCCTTTGTAATATACTTCATTATTAACTTTCTTTTTTTCTATCATTAGCTTATTATTCTCGAGTTTCCTCTTGAGCAGCGCACAGCTCTGCAGTGTCTGGCGGGACGGCTCTCCTCATTGAGCGACAGCTCTGGTGACTAGCTGAGCTGTAGTATTGTTAGGTCTATAAAGAGAACCTGTCACCCCCTTTGTGCTTTCTAAACTGAAAGCACCACTGAACGCAGAGTGTCTGCTGCATTCAGGGAAGGGGTCCCCCATGTATCTACCTCCGATATAACCTGTAAAAAACACTTTAAAAAGTGTACAGATAAGAGTCCGGAGGGTCTTACTGATTATGAAGTCCTCTCTGTATTCATGGGGGTCCTCCCGCCCCCTGTCTCTCTGTGCTGCCCCCTTGTCTCTCTGTGCCGCCTTCGGCCTGTGACGTCAGTGCCGGAGCCGGCCCCGCTGTATGCATACAGCATAATCTTATGCAGGGCTCCGGTTTTTACAGGTTACAGGGGGGGTAGAAACATGGGAGACCCCTTCCCTGAATGCAGCAGACATGCTGCATTCAGTGGTGCTTTCATTTTGGGGGACGACAGGTCAGCTATCTGTGGTTTGTTTCGGACTGTACTCAGACACATAGAGATAACAGGGCATTTGGACAAGCTCACACCTCACTGTTGTGGAAGAAGCCGATGCTGCGGGTTGGTGGTTTTGCAAGATCTATACCAGCAGCTTGACATGAGCAGACAGGGATGGAGGTGAGCAGCTAACTGCTGTATAGAAATAAATGGGCTGGAGATAGCTGACAGCGATGGTAACTCATCTTCTGCAATGTATCTACTGTGCACAATTGAACGGGGTCTAGCTGAGTGAGCCAACTGTACACAATGTAAGATAAGAGCTCTCATTGCAGGACAATAACATCAGATAAAACAAGCAAGTCAATTGTAAACTTGCTTATGTTTTTGTTGTCTGATTAACTAAATAAACTTAAAAACTTGAGAATACTCCTGTAACACCATACTAAAAGTGCTGGCTTGTCAGCATAGTTCAATCTTTCTCAGGCTGGTTTCACACCACGTATTTTTTGCTGTCCGTGAGATCCTACTTTTTGTAAGACCCCACGGACAGGAATGGACACCACAGGAGGTGACCATTTCTGTGTCCGGGTCCGTGATTATCAGGGGTACGGACACAGAAAAAACAGCTGAGGAGGCAGCGGGGCACTTTCACTTCCGCAATGTATAATATACATTGCGGAAGGGAAATTTAGTAAAAGAAAGGGTTAAAAATATATATGCTCACCTCCCAGCGAGTCCCCCGGCGCCTCCAGCAAGGTCCGGATGCTTATAGGACCTGCGGTTACATCACAACCCAATCAGCTGATCAAGTCACATGACCGCAGTTACTGCGATATCAGCGGTCATGTGACCCGATGACGCTGCCGGGTTGTGACGTAACCGCAGATCCAGTCTGGAGCTTGCTGGAGGTGTCGGGGCACTCGCTGGAAGGTGAGCATATAGATTTTGTATTTGTAACCCTTTCTCTTAGTAAATTTCACTTCCGCAATATACGTACATACATTGCGGAAGTGAAATTAGATGGTCAGGAGTAGTTTTAGTGTACTGAGCATGCTCAGCACACTAAAATCGGGTCCGACAAATGATCCTGTGTTTTCTCGGACCTGTGCTCCATTGGCCCCCAGGTTAAAGGCCGCGGATCGGGTCGATTTGGCCTAATTGCCATCCGATTGAGGGATCCGATTTGTGTCCAATTTTTTGCTGTGCCCAAAATTGGAGCAGTCTCGGATTTTGGGTAGAGCAAAAAACATGGGGCCAAATCGGATCTGTTGCTGTCCGTTTTACATCAGACAGCCACGGATCCTCTAACATGGCAGTGTGAAAGCCGCCTTAGTTCA
>JARQOC010000010.1:3006767-3161621 GCA_033576535.1 Allobates femoralis | reverse complement strand
CGCCTTAGTTCAAATCAATTTCTAGCAAAGATCCAAACTCAAATATTTCTCTGCTCCCCTCCCCTTTGCCCTCACACTATTCCCTGTCTGAACATGGGAGAGAGGAGCACAGAGACTCACTGTGAGTACGAATATTAGCTGGACCTTCACTTCAATGCAACTATTGATAAAGAATGAGCCCGATAGAGCAGCCGCCATCTCAGCCTAGTCTTAAAGCTAGAATGAAATAAAACAATGGAGTACACAGATACCCAAACATTAAACAGGCTGCTCAATAATTACATAAAAAAAGGATAAATACATTGTAAGTATATTTTGATTTGACAGCTGACTCCCCCCGAATGCTTCGTCCAGGATGTGAGGATGACAACCGTGAGTGACATAGAAAGTCTACGGTGCATGTGTCCAGCGTATATATAATGAGGTCAAATAGACTTACTATACTGTATCATAAAACATTCATTATTATTATAAAGATCTACACCAAGGGTGGGGAACTCCAGTCCTCAAGGGCCGCAATCAGTGCAGGTTTTCAGGATTTCCTTAGTTTTGCACAGGTGATAACATAATCACTTGCACTGGTGATGATTCCAATCCCTGTGCAATACTAAGGAAATCGTGAAAACCTGCACTGATTGCGGCCCTCGAGGACTGGAGTTCCCCACCCCTGATCTACAGGAAGGAGGCGGCCCGAGGAAATCATATGTGAATTTTGGGGTAAACCAATCAGCAAGTGTTGGAATCTTTTATAGTTCTCCTGCTTGTGGAATAAAGCACAGGCAGCTCCCATTGAAATCATAGGACTGTGCAGGTGATGAATGAGCCAGGCCTTCCAAAATGAGGATTAACTCTTCATACCACAACAGAGTGAGGAGACGCCTGTGATGCTGCACTAAAGCTAGTGGAAAACCAGGGTGAAGCTAAAGAAAGACGCTAACAATAGGGAGATGGGAAAGGGTTGACCCCTTGACACTTACCTGTGCCTTAGCCCTGTGCTCCCTAGCGTCCCTAGATGGGTCCGACCCCTTGAGTATGATCATGTGCCTAAGCCCTGGCTTTCCCTAGGCTAGCACTGGCTAGTGAATTAGGCAGCAATACATAAGTCTTACTACTATGATAAGACAACACAGGGAAATAAGATGATAAGACAACAAGAGGGTATATAGAACAACAAAAGCAATTCCTCCTCTGTGGCAGGAACAGGTTCTCCTGGGATGTCAGCATAGTAGAATTATAAATGGTATATGTGAGAGCCAGGAGTGAGTTATAATAACAGAAGGGAGTGGCAATAAGCTGCAGCCACTGAGATCGGAGCAAAAGGAATCTCAGCAGAATAAATAAGGAATTCTTAACCTCTACAGCACCAAAATGAACGACATCCGCTCCACTCAAGTTCATTGCCGAGCGGATTCCAATGAGACCACGTGATTTGCTAATTGCTGTGATTTTTTTGATCCCAGATGTCACAATGTCTTCGCCGGATACAAATACATGTGACATCAGCTCACCATAAACCTAATGAGCGGAACTTTACACCCGTGACAACTCAAGCACATATTGTGTATTTAAAGGTATGGTATACAGTATTTAATAGAAATCTCCAGCACAAATACTGTACATGTGAAATGCAAATCTGTAATATCTGATTTGTGCATTAGTAATATCAGGTGCATTTACCTGGCGGACAGGAACATCCCTCAGTGCACTGCTCACTGCACAGTTTACTGGCCATGGGGTTGGAACAAGTATTAGGACATTGTGAGGCGCACTCAGAAAACGCCATGGTCTCAGGGCACCTTATGTCTGGACAAAAAGGGAGAAAAACACATTAAGTTTTCTTGATTTTTCTTTGGTGCACAGTTGCAGATTTACATTATTATTATTATTATTATTATTATTATAACATCATGAAGTCTTTTTGAGGGCCGTGACTAACAAAGACAACTCTTCCGAAGAAGATCTTCCTTCTAGTGATCATCTGTGGAGGAAATGTAGCATTATACATCAAGCGTTCACAATCTAATTGGCCGCCTAAGGCCCCTTTCACATCAGCGTTTTGTGCTGATCGCAGCAGTTGCAGTGAAAAAACCGCAACTGCCGCGATTACCGCATAACGGCCGCACTTGCGGTTCACTTGTGGCAAGCCCCATGCAATGTCTATGGGGCTTGCGGTAAGTGTGCGGTAAGTGCGGTTTCGCCACTTGTGTCAGGTGCGGCCGCGGAAAAAAAAAACGTGGCATTCCGATAGCCCCGCCCCTTTCATGACGCCCGCACAACACTGGAGCAAGCCCAGAGGGGGCGGCCATAATGAAGTAGCGGGCGGAGGCTGCAGCACACAGCCCCGCCTGTGACAAGATAATGAAACTACATGAAAATACACGTAACTATGATCATAATGATGTAATGTAATACTTCGTTTATGCCACAATTAGAGGGACTTATAAAAGTGGGGTGCAGGGACCCCTCTATAGAGATACGGGGGGAGTTTGGGAGACATGCTCGGAGCTCAGAGGAGCCCGTGGCATGGGGGCATTGTAGGTGAAGCCCACCAGAGTGGGCGTCCGGTCTCTAGGGGACTAAGCCCCCCTAGAGACCTCAAGCATTCTTCAATTTATTAAATTTTACACTTTACAATAGATACAATTGCCGGGATCAGCAAACTATGCAGTAGCCGCATTGCTCAGGATTACACATCCTGATTACACATCCTGAGCCATCCGGTTACTGCAGTGCGGTATTCTGCACACATTTTTGAAAAACTATGTGTGTGACCGGTATTGCGTTCACGGCATCCGGATCTGGATGTGGTGAACGCAATTCAAGTTTTAAGTTTGACCCTAGCCATAATAGGTGACCTCAACTATGAGAGACACAATGAGAAAACAAATCCTGATAATCACATTGTCTGATCTGGAAAGAAATGTATTTTGAATTTTGGTGGAAAATAAGTATTTGGTCACCTACAAACAAGGAACATTTCTGGCTCTCACAGACCTGTAACGTCTTCTATAAGAGGCTCCTCTGTCCTCCATTCATTACCAGGCACATGTATGAACTTGTTCTCAGTATAAAAGACACCTGTCTGCAACCTCAAACAGTCACACTCCAAACTCCACTATGGTGAAGACCAAAGAGCTGTCGAAGGACACCAGAAACAACATTGTAGCCCTGCACCAGGCAGGGAAGTCTGAATGTGCAATAGGCAGCAGCTTGGTGTGAAGAAATCAACTGTGGGAGCAATAATTAGAAAATGGAAGACATACAAGACCACTGATAATCTCCAGGGCTCCACGCAAGATCTCACCCCGTGGAGCCAAAATGATCTCAAGAACGGTGAGCAAAAATCCCAGAACCGCACAGGGGACCTAGTGAATGACCTGCAGAGAGCTGGGACCAATGTTAGGCCGCTTTCACACTGTGGTTTTTTCAAGAATGCGGCAGTTACGGTAAAAAAAAAAACACATGTGCCGCATTTGCCACATATCGGCTGCGGTTGCGGCACACTTGCGGCAAGCCCCATGCATTGTCTATGGGGCTTGCGGTAAGTGTGCGGCAGCCACAGTAAGTGCGGTTTCGGCGGTTGCAGCATATGCGGCCACAAAAAAACCACTGCTGACCACGTTTTTTTCCGCGGCCACATCTGCTGCAACCGCCAAAACCGCACTTGCCGTGGCTGCCACACACTTACCGTAAGCCCCATAGACAATGCATGGGGCTTGCCGCAAGTGTGCCGCAACCGCAGCCGATATGTGGTAAATGCGGCAGATGCATTTTTTTTACCGCAACTGCCGCATTTTTTATAAAACCACAGTGTGAAAGGGGCCTTACACAAATTGCCATCAGTAACACACTACGCCACCAGGGATTCAGATACTGCAGTACCAGACGTGTTCCCCTGCTTAAGCCATTACATGTCCGGGCCCCGTCTGAAGTTTGCTAGAGAGCATTTGGATGATCCAGAAGAGTATTAGGAGAATGTCTTATGGTCAGATGAAACCAAAGTAGAACTGTTAGGTAGAAACACAACTTGTCGTGTTTGGAGGAGAAAGAATGCTGAGTTTCATCCAGAGAACACCATACCTACTGTGAAGCATGGGGGTGGCAACATCATGCTCTGGGGCTGATTCTCTGCCAAGGGACCAGGACGACTGATCTATGTACATGAAAGAATGAATGGGGCCATATAACGTGAGATTTTGAGTACAAACCTCCTTCCATCAGCAAGAGCATTGAAGATGAAACGTGGCTGGGTCTTTCAGCATGACAATGATACCAAGTACACCACCAAGGCAATGAGGAGGTGGCTTTGTGAGACGTTTTGCAAGGTCTTCGAGTGGCCTAGCCAGTCTCCAGATCTCAACCCTATTGAAAACCTTTGGAGGGAGTTGAAAGTCCAGCGACAGCTCCAAAACATCACTGCTCTAGAGGAGATCTGCATGGAGGAATGAGCCAACCTACGAGCAACAATGTGTGCCAACCTTGTGAAGACTTACAGAAAACGTTTGACCTCTGCCATTGTCAACAAAGGAGAACAAAGGATTGAGATGAACTTATGTTATTGACCAAATACTTATTTTCAACTAAAATCTGAAAAAAAATGTCTTTCCAGATCAGACAATGTGATTTTCCGGATTCGTTTTCTCATTTTGTTTCTCCTAGTTGAGGTCACCTGTGATGTTAATTACAGGCCGACCTCATCTTTATAAGGGGAGAACTTGCACGATTGGGGGTTGACTACATACTTTTTTTTTCTCATTAAAACCACATCTCAGAATGAGAGGACGAAAGACCATAAGAAAGAGGAGAAAGGGGTAAGGAGCAAGTGGGCCGTACATCAAGGGGTTATCTCACGTTCAATCATTCGGAGCTCGCTGCTTATCATCATATATTACCTCATAGCTATAAAACGTGTAGCCTTAGGCCTCATTCACACAGGGCGTTTGTGCTCTGTTTTTGTTGATCCATTTTTGGTTCAGTTTCTACACCAAAAACAGATCCTCCTTTTTTTATTGCAACAAAGCATCACAAATGCATCATCCTTTTGTGTTAATTTTTTTGCTCGTCTTTCTGGGCACACAGACAGACACACAGACACATTATTACCCTCCCTGGCAATCCCATGATGAGCCCCGACGATGGGTTCCTTCTGGGCATTAACAGGATCTGCCCATGTGACTTCGGCTGAATCACACAGACAGGTCCTGTCGATACCATTCCCACAAGTCCTGACGATGCCCGGCAGGAATCCAATTATTTTTGTAGTTTTATAAAATGAAATAATAAAGTTCTTACTGCACAAATTTGGGCGTCTCCAGTTTCCAGGGTCTCCTTTTGCCTCCACACAAGCTTTAGAGAACTGGTTCAGGTTACTGCACAGGCAGGAGGTTTGGTTTTTTGAAGAACATTTACACAAGTCGTCTGTGCAGATTTCCAGATAGATGTTATAACTTTTCACTTTATATTTGCAGTTTCCCATGTGTGACATGATGCTCTCACATTCATCTCTCTGTAATAGACATTATATCAGGTAATGTTACTTGGCAAAACAATTTGCAATTACTAATTATGATGGAAGCATTCCTTTACCATATTGTACACTATTACCGTACTTTACACAGACTAAATTTGGTCGTAGGCTTAGGCTGGCATCACACCACGGCGCAGTCCGGTCCGGGGCTATCAGGCATGAACCCGACAGTCCCAGACCGGATCAGCACACAGAACTGGAGGGCAAGATATGCCCTCCGGTCCTGTGTGCAGCCGGACGCAGCTGCTAATGATTCTGGACCGCGGCTCGCAGGAGCTAGCCGTGGCCCTGAAATCACAGCAACGTGCAGCCGCCAGTGTCCAGTTCCCGGATTGTCCCAGTCCGGGGCAATCCAGCCCCATAAGCTCCCATGTTTGGGAGCGCTGGATTGCCCCGGATCCAGGAGAATCCAGGCGGGATACAGGTTTTTGGAGAGATTTTTCGCCGTATTTCTGTAACCAGCCGAATCCAGCAGGCAGCGACGGGCTGCCCCCAACCCCCAGGTGCCTATTTGTACCTGGCCGGACTCAAGAAAATAGGGGAGCCCTTTTTTTTCATTATATCATGATTTTCATGAAATAATAAAAAAAAAATGCGTGGGGCTACACGCAAATTCTATGTCCAGCCAGGTACAGCTAGGCAGCTGGGGGCTGGAATCTGCAGCGCAGGGAGGCCCAAGCTTTCTGGGCACCCCCCGCTGCAAATTGCAGCATGCAGCCGCCCCAGAAGATGGTGCGTTCATTGAAGCGCCATCCTCTGGCGCTGAACCCCGCTCTTCCAGCGGCCCTGGTGGCGGTGGCACACTGGGTAATAAAGGGGTTAGGGCCAGCTTTGTATTATCAGCTGGCCCTAAGCCCGAAATTTATAGCGGTCACGCCAATATTAGACATGACCGCCATGAATTTCCAGTAATCAATATAAAAAAAAAAACACAACACAGAGAAAAATAATTTTATTAGAAATTAAACAGAAGACAATTAGGGACTCCATCTTTATTTAAAAAGTCCTCTTCCGTCTGACGTAGTCCAAAACGTAATCTCAGCACTGCTACATCCCTGTGGATGTAGCAGAGCTGAGAACTGACTAAACAGTCAGGGTTCAGCTCAGGTCATTATGACCTGAGCTGAACCCTGCTGTCAGCCCGAGTCTCTCTGCTGCTGGATATTCCCGAGCAGTGACGGAAGTTAATTTATTCACTGCTTCTGTCAACGTTCGGGAATCTCTCAGAAAGAGCAGCAGAGAGGCGAGGAGCGAGTCTGCGGCCGGCGCCGGCGAAGGCAGCGGTAAGTAGCCGGTAAGGTCCGGTGCACCCCCACCCTCTGCACCCTCCTTCCACCTCCACCCTCACCCTCCCCTCCCCCCTGGTTCAATCCTTTATTTTTCTTTTTACTATTCTTCAAAAGCCAGCGGCTTTTTGCCGCTGGCTTTAAAAGAATAATATGGGGATTTGCAGGTTTTTCCTCTGCTGCCAGACCCCTTATAGGGTCCGGCAGCAGAGGAATTGCTGCAATACTCATTCCCCATTCATTAACATTGGAATCGCTAGACTCGCAACGAGTAGTGAGTCCTGGACTCAGACTCGTCGAAGTCTAGCGATTCCGAGTAGTTTAGGATTCGCCCATCACTAGTCATCACCAAAACATCAGACACGGACATAAACATATATACTTTCATAAAGAAGTGAATAAAGAAAGGCGGCACTCACCATGTAGGCTGGTGGAAGAGTGTTTTAATCCAGGTGGCTTAATCCATTAAAACATTGTTGGTGCGGTGGGAGAGGGAGTGAGAGCCCATCGGAACGACTGTACCGTTTCGTATCGTGTAGTGATACTTCTGCGGGTTCCAGTGTGGATAGGAAAAGTCTAATGGGGCCATCACACGTGTCAATATCGCGTGCAATCATACGAGCGATGTAATTTTAGCATATTGCCTGATCAAAGCCCAATGATTGCAACGGAGTTGTCAGATGGGAAGACTTTCTTCCAAGCGACTGTCCGATCAGGGACGATCGCAAGTGTGATCCAGCGACCGATACTTTCAGTCGTGTGTGCAGCGTCACACTGTAGTTGAGTCAATACAGGCGTCAACAAGCAGAACCATGGAAAATAGGCGCTTTGCAGTTCTGTGGGTGACACCTCCTTATGCTATGATTGGTGTTCGTTAATGGTTTGCTATTGGTTCTCCCTGCTCTCCTACCATAATGTACGGTATATCTTCCGCACGGTCACTCATTGCGCTGAACTAATTAGTTTCACCATGTCCCTTGCGCAATAGTAAAGTGTCACACTGGAGCGTCTTTATTGGTGTGCATCTTTGTTCATTATTATGTCGGCCTGTGTGTATGTTGTAAAGAAGGCTGTAATTGTGAAGCCACACACTATATGTATAAATGTGGAACTATACCATGCTACATGTCATTTTGTGTGTGTATATATACTATCAGAACAGATGAAACAACTATACGAAAAAGACACGGATGGCAGATGCCATGTTAAATTCACAATATTGAGCACTCCACCAATAGGAACGCAGATGAACCTCCAATCAGTTATTGGATGCGTGCACAGGGAAACCCCTCGCCACGCCTATTAAAAGATTAGCTGCTTCGTACGCAATCATGAAACCGGTCGTTACACCGATGTCACACGCGACGATGTGCCAAAAACACTGGACGTTCGTCACTAGGTTTTTGGTCTGGTTCAAAACCTGCAACTTGTGATTAGGCGACTGATTGCTGGTCGGATCGCGCTGTCATACGCTACGATGTGGATTGTGCGCCGTCTGTGTGATGAAAAATCTTATTTGTATCAGCGATATTGACGCGTGTGACGGCCCCATTAGATCTTTGAGTTCAGCTCATGAAAAATGGAGCTAAAACAAGTGTGGCAATTATATTTTTACATTATTTGTAAATATATCTATATGTGTATATATAAAGAGAAAAAACAGGCAGCACACCCAAAACATCAATAGAAGGGACACCCTTTATTGGAGTCCTCAGCGGTGAAACGTTTCGACCTGTGATGGTCTTTATCAAGCTTGACAAAAACCATCACATCACAGGTCGACACATTGTACCGCTGAGGACTCCAATAACGGGTGTCCCTCCTATTGATGTTTTGGGCGTGCTGCCTGTTTTTTCTCTTTATTTATTATGTTTGAACACCGTATACAGGATTTTTTTGCACCCTATGTTTACCTGGAGTCATATATATATATATATATATATATATATATGAAATGTGTGTGTTTTATTTTTTTAGTCCACGTAGACAACTTCAACCCATTACTGTTTGACTGCATATGCTGTATGTTCTATATAGTGTAATTGTGATTTCAGGTGTACATGTCAATGAATGATGCATGTGCAGTAGCTGATGTTGGTGCCCTCAGAATGACACCGTACGGCGGCACAATCGTGAAGACTGTGTTGATGTGAGATTTCCTACATGGCGATTGTCATCAGTAAGACATCCAGCTACCAATCATCAATCATTTGCATATTTATGAAATTGTGGATTTCTGCAGAATAAAACACTGGGCAACAAATACAGAGAAATCTTATGTATTAATTACCTACATAAGCATATAGACAGTTTATGAGGTGTAACATTGCTGACAGATTTCTTTTAAAATTCGAAGCAAATTGACTATTGTCTAATTCACATCACTCACCTGACTCACACATCGCTTCTGAGTGTCGTGAGAGCTTTGTTCCAGAGCGTAATCCACCACATCTGCGCAGTCTCCTGAAGGATCCCGGACTTTGTTAAGATTGCCAAAAAGCATTTCTGAGACATTGAGTCCTAATAATAAAAAGCGGGCGAGATGTATGTGACATGGTGACAACACAACAGAGTCACAACATCACTCAAACAATAGGGTAGTTATTGTTAAACCCTGGAGCTCGTCAGTTAGGGGGACGTTAGAGTCCTAGGACTAGTCAAAGTTACTTTTCACTTATGGTTGTAGCAGCTAGAAAGCCCTGGGAGGATTACCGTGTACGATCCCACCTAATAAGTCAATCAGCTAAATGTTTAGTAAGGCCCAGCGCTAACGAGAAGAACGCCTTATCAATGGCTAAGGAGGAGGAGGAGGATGATCAGGGAAAAGTGACTTCTTATTTCTACACAGAGCTTAGAAGGATTCAGATAGTCTTTTTTAATCACATGATATCATAGGCCTAAAGGAAAATAAAAGAATTAACTGGGTAAAAGGGCAAAATGAGCTAATGTAAGTGCACATTACTATATAAAATGATGATTGCAACGTTGATGGTAGTCTTTTTTTAATCTCCTCTCCTTTAACTCAATCTCTGTGTATTTCAAATAATTTTAAACTTGCTACTCCAATTTTTCAGACTCCTCCGCTACATTTAAGACTCTGAAAAGCAAGTTCATGGTGTGTAATAAATGTGCTGACACATAAGCAGCTTCTACTCTATCTACTGCCTCCCCTGTAGACTGACAGCCCTTATGGCAGCCTCCTTTACCCTCTATACTAGATTCAACTTTTTTTTATATATTTATATAATCTTTAACAAGTAATTGTGATTACGGAGCGAATGTATCGCTGCTTGTTTCATCTGTTCTTATTGACTTTAGTTTATAGCATATTTGACCTCACATTTATATCTTTCATTATGAATAAACGTCATTCAGAAAATAAAGGAATAATGTAACAACGCGGCTGAGGTGATCATTTATATTCTTAAATCCTGCCACATTTTATATACAATAGGCCAAGAATGGTTTATTTCCTAAGGTCAGCCATTTCTCGTATGACAATAAAGAATGGATATTGCAACTTCATTTAAACAATCAGAATTTGCCGTCTGACCGGGACACTTTGATGTTTTGGCTTTTTCATCTTTGTTACATAGACCTGGGATGGAAAATCCTGGAGGGCAAAGTAAAGGCACAAATATAAATGAGAAAGATGGCCAAAGATTGAAACTCCAAAATCTCAGGATTTTCCCCTTGTCATCACACTCAGTTTGCCCAGTTTTGTCTTTTATGTCATAGTAGAAGGATCCCCAATGTTACCGCATCGGGAGGCGGTGACATCATGATGGGGGCAGGCTCTGTAGCAATGGGAGTGGAAACTGTGTCTCCCCCTGTGCGCTCTCTCTCTCCCCTTTGTGCTCTCTCCCTTGTGCTCTCACCCCTGTGTGCTATGATGTCATAACACCCCACTATGATGTCATAATACCTCTGTATGATTTCATCATTCCCCACTTTGATGTTAATTTACCCTATTGTGATGTCAAAATACCCTATTGGGATATCGTAATACTCCATTGTGATGTCATAACACCCCACTATGATGTCATGATACCCCACTATGATGTCATGATACCCCACTATGATGTCATGATACCTCACTATGATGTAATAATAGCCCATTGTGATGTTATAATACCCAACTGACATGTCATAATACGCCATTGTGATACGGGGACATCCGGACACAGGAAGTGATGACAGACGCCACATATATAGGTTAAACCATTTTTTAAATTTTTTTCTATTATCACATTTCACGAGTCATTAGTTTGTTCTGGCGACATAATCATATAAAGGCTCTTATTTTAGGATGGGTTGTGTGTGTCCGTGGCATTATTTTGGGGCACATGTAAGTTATTCAGTGGAGTGAACAAGGACTTAGGTCCGAAACATGTTTGCCGTGCTGTTAGGATAGATGTATTTTGGTTTTTAACCTTACAGTTTTGGATTGCCATGACATCTATCTATAATAGTTTTTGAACCTTTTATAGAATCCGGATGGCGGATTGATGTGAACATTCTACATTTCTTATCTGAGATCTGCACTTCTGATTTCCATTCATCCATTTCTTCAGTTGGGTGAGATGACTCTTATCTTGTATAGAAACATTATTACGGTAACTCTTTATGTGAAGGAATATGAAGATGAAATCCATTCTGCCACGGCATTTTTGGATTTCATATCTCGCACTATTTATTGTGATGTGCTCTGCTAACATTATCCATTGGGTCACTATGAATATGGCAATGCCGAATGGAGTTAATTTTACTTTCATACAATTAATACAAACTTTGAAAAAAAAGCCTTTTGAGTCGCCATATTGTGAGACAGAAGTTTCACAACTATTAATAATTGCAAATGAGAAATAAAAAGGTTAGTTATTGTTTAAATTAATGAAGAAATATAGTTGCCCTCACTACGTGTCAGTCTGTATCATTTTCGGTATTATCCTGGGCCGGTCAGTCTTGTCGAAATAAACAGCAAAGAGAATGTAAAAAGACATTGGCAAGAATTCATGCAGATCACGTTCTGTATGTACAGTAATGTCGAGAGATAGAACATCAGGGTGATTCCAATAGACAAACCTGGTTCCACTTTGTACCATATGAAGAAATGTATATAGAGAGATGTGAGGAATCTTGGAGACATCTGAGACTTGGGACACCAGATCAATCAACTATGTCAGGATGCAAAAACATAAACCAAGAGCCCAGCGTCGGCCGACGGCGTAGTGGTGCCGGATCGTCCATTTCCTGGTATCCCCCCACAACCCGATGAAGACGGCAATTTGCCGTAGAATCGTGTAGTGGACAACATATTTTTTATAATTCAACAGGTTTGACATAAATCATATTTTCCCGATTGTCATCTCTCTTCCATGACGGAGCTCCTATCCTGACCAGGAATATCATCCATAAGATTCACTGGAGAAACACGTGCGGTAAATCATTCTTGTTACATATTATGACGATAAATTGTATTGTAAAATGGTTTATTCTTTACTCACCGTTCCACTGGACATCGTTCATGCTGCTGCCATCATAATTGCCGCACAATCCACAGACCCGGCCTCTGTACTGCTCACCTAACTCCACCTCAAAGAAAAGGAAAGACATGTATACATTTAGAATGTTAGTAAAATCAATGCAATGATATGAGATTTATGTGCACATATCATATAGATTTTCAGGTTACTGTTTTCATAGTTTCATAGTTTTTAGGGCTGAAGGTAAACACTGAAAATCCATCTAGTTCACCCCATAGCCGAACATGTGGATCCAGAGGAAGGCAAAAAAAACCCCATGTGGCAACACTAATCTCCACATTGGGGGGAAACAATTCCTTCCTGACTCCAGATACGGCAATCAGACTAATTCCCTGGATCAACGCCCTATCAAAGAATCTAGTATATATAACTGGTAATATTATAGTTTTCAAGAAAGGCGTCCAGGCCCTTCTTACATGTTAGTAGTGACTCCCTCATTACACATCATGTGGAGAGAGCTCCATAGTGTCACTGCTCTTACAGTAAAGAATCCGCGTCTGTGATTATGATTAAACCTTCTTTCCTCCAGATGTAGAGGACGCCTCCTTGTCTCAGTCTCTGTAGAGGACGCCCCCTTGTCCCAGTCTCTGTAGAGGACGCCCCCTTGTCCCAGTCTCTGTAGAGGACGCCCCCTTGTCCCCGTCTCTGTAGAGGACGCCCTCTTGTCCCAGTCTCTGTAGAGGACGCCCCCTTGTCCCCGTCTCTGTAGAGGACGCCCCCTTGTCCCTGTCTCTGTAGAGGACGCCCCTTTGTCCCCGTCTCTGTAGAGGACGCCCCCTTGTACCCGCCTCTGTAGAGGACGCCCCCTTGTCCCTGTCTCTGTAGAGGACGCCCCCTTGTCCCCGTCTCTGTAGAGGACGCCCCTTTGTCCCCGTCTCTGTAGAGGACGCCCCCTTGTCCCCATCTCTGTAGAGGACGCCCCCTTGTCCCCATCTCTGTAGAGGACGCCCCCTTGACCCCGTCTCTGTAGAGGACGCCACCCTGTCCCTGTCTCTGTAGAGGACGCCCCCTTGTCCCTGTCTCTGTAGAGGACGCCCCCTTGTCCCCGTCTCTGAAGAGGACGCCCCCTTGTCCCCGTCTCTGTAGAGGACTCCCCCTTGTCTCCGTCTCTGTAGATGATGCCACCCTGTCCCTGTCTCTGTAGATGACGCCCCCTTGTCCCTGTCTCTGTAGAAGACGCCCCCTTGTCCCCGTCTCTGTAGAGGACGCCACCCTGTCCCCATCTCTGTAGAGGACGCCCCCTTGTCCCCGTCTCTGTAGAGGACGCTCCCTTGTCCCCGTCTCTGTAGAGGACGCCCCCTTGTCCCCGTCTCTGTAGAGGACGCCCCCTTGTCCCCACCTCTGTAGAGGACGCCCCCTTTTCCCCGTCTCTGTAGAGGATGCCCCCTTGTCCCCGCCTCTGTAGAGGACGCCCCCTTGTCCCCGCCTCTGTAGAGGACGCCCCCTTGTCCCCACCTCTGTAGAGGACGCCACCCTGTCCCTGTCTCTGTAGAGGACGCCCCCTTGTCCCCGTCTCTGTAGAGGACGCCCCCTTGTCCCCACCTCTGAAGAGGACGCCCCCTTGTCCCGTCTCTGTAGAGGACGCCACCCTGTCCCTGTCTCTGTACATGACGCCCCCTTGTCCCTGTCTCTGTAGAGGACGCCCCCTTGTCCCCGTCTCTGTAGAGGACGCCCCCTTGTCCCCACCTCTGTAGAGGACGCCCCATTGTCCCCACCTCTGTAGAGGACGCCCCCTTTTCCCCACCTCTGTAGAGGATGCCCCCTTGTCCCGTCTCTGTAAGACGCCCCCTTGTCCGTCTTGTAGAGGACGCCCCCTTGTCCCCGTCTCTGTAGAGGACGCCACCCTTGTCCCCTGTCTCTGTAGATGGTCGCCACCTTGTCCCTGTCTCTGTAGAGGATGCCCCTTGTCCCAGTCTCTGTAGAGGAGCCCTCTTGTCCTCGTCTCTGTAGAGGATGCCCTCTTGTCCCCGTCTCTGTAGAGGACGCCCCCTTGTCCCCGTCTCTGTAGAGGACCCCTGCCCTCTTGTCCCCCGTCTCTGTAGAGGATGCCCTCTTGTCCCCGTCTCTGTAGAGGACGCCCCCTTGTCTCCGTCTCAGGCCTAAGAGTAAAAAGATCATTAAAAAGGTCTCTGTACTAAATAACCCCAAGTTTAATAACCTGTCTTGGTATTGTAGACCCCTCAGTCCTGTAATAACCTGTCTTGGTATTGCAGACCCCTCAGTCCTCTAATGACTTTTGTCGCTCTTCTCTGGACCCGCTCTAGTTCAGCTCTGTCTTTCTTATACACCGGAGACCAGAATTGTACACAGTATTCTAAGTGTGGTCGCACTAGTGACTTGTATAGAGGTAAAATTATGTTCTCCTCATGAGCATCTATGCCTCTTTTAATGCATCCCATTATTTTATTTGCCTTTGCAGCAGCTGCCTGACACTGGCCACTAAATGTGACTTTGTCATCCACCCATACACCCTGAGTTTATCTGCATTAAAGTTCAATCCATTTCTCAGCTCAAGCTTCCAGGTTAGGCCGGCTTTACACCACGGTTTTCTGTTGTCAGGCTGTGTCCGGTGTTTTGCTGGCACAGCCTGACAGCTCTGGAGAAAACAGAACAGGATGGTTAATATGCTCTCCAATTCTATTTTCTGCCGGAATCATCAGTGCGCGCTGATGCCGCTGTCCAGGTCCTGAAAATTTCAGGCGGGAGCTCCCCAGGTGCTGAAGTTCAGCGCTGTCCGCCGCTGTACATCCGCACTCGGCGTCCAGCAGCCGGTTCCAATTTTCTGTCAGATTCGTTGACATAGCCTTCCATGTTATTGGGGCGTTGGATCACATCAGATCTGGGAGGATCCGGTAGGATCCGATTTTGTCAGATTTTTGCCGCGGACACAAAAACGCTGCAAGCTGCAATTTTGTGTCTGATACAAAAATTGAATGCAGCCTGATGCTGCCGGACAGGGAGAAAACCAGATGGCAAATAACTGCCATCGGCTCCATTCGCCACCATAGGCATGCATTAGTACAAAATCGGGTCCGGGGCTGTCAGGTTCACACCGGACAGCCCCGGACTCGAAAAAAACGTGGTGTGAAGCCGGCCTTACATAAATCCTTCTGTAATATAAAACTCTCCTCCTCTGTATTGATTACCCTGCAGAGTTTAGTGTCACCTGCAAATATTGAGATTCTACTCTGTATGCCCCTATAGTGTTTGTAGCAAACGGACATACTGTCAGCAGGCCACTCTAATGTGTTTGTCACTTGAGGTAATATTGACAAAACTATCCCTTCTTTAAAGAATTTTGATGAGTTTCTTTCATAAACTAAAAGTCAACAGTCCAAAGTACAAAAGAAAATTAAGTGATTCAACACCAAATATAAATCTCCGAGCTTTTATTAGATCTCCATTAAAATAACAAAGTTAAAAACAGGGTCACACTGGGGAAAGATGCTCCCTACTTACGCATTTCAGACAAGCATCCTTCCTTAGTCTAAAGGCCCCGTTACACGGTACGAGATCGTGAATGATATCGCTCAAACATCAGGGGTTTGGAGTAGTTGAAATGACATCGTTAGGACGTCGTTGCGTGTAACACCGAGATACGACTACGATAAATCGTTGGATCGTTGATCGCAGATATGAGAACATGTTCATAAATCAGACGATCTACAATCAGCCGACCTGCTGCATCGTAGTGTGTGACACCGCGATAACGATGTCGTTAACGACTTCCCTTATTCACATCAGTGAACAAGTATAATTCGCTGGGTTGTGTGAGCGATAGCTGCTCACTACATCATTGGTGCGTCGTCCACGATATCTAGACGTGTGACATCTCACCAACGATCTCTAAACAATGTCCTAACGACCGAACTCCCGTGGGATCGCTGGCGATATCGCTACAACATTGCAGCGTGTAACGGTATCTATAGTCAAACCTAGGCTAAACCTTGGCTAAATGTAGTCATTCTGGATTGTAGAATGACTAAACCCTAAATGAACTCACAATCAGGTCTATGGATGTGGAGATGTGGAGTTGGTTGGTGTCGGTTTTGGTGGATGTTTGACTCTAGAACCCTAGAATCGTACTCACAATGGAGAAAACATGAACAAATGTTGGTTGTATCGTATGTTTTTAAGTTAACAAATCTGCCAGAATATGTACAGGTGATAAAGAGTGTCAGACACAATGTGGTGTTCAGATGACCTTTCTGTATACAGTGAAATATTTCAGTTTAATGTTTGGAGATTCTGCCTCAGGATGAGTGATGTGGCTGCACAAGGCCACCATAGTCTCGCAATACCTCCCTGCTAAATATTTATGTAGAAAAGGCTGTAGACATTGTACTATTGTCTCAGCGACAGCGCCACGTGTTCTGAAGACGTTGTCTTCTTCTGTCCAGAGATAAGAGCACCTACAACTCCGGAGAGACCCTTCCATCACAAACCGTCCATTTTGTAAATCAGTTTGATTAAAGAATTGAAATAATTTAATAGAAATGTGCAACGTGTGAAACCTATCCATCTTCTGCAAAGCTCTCATGGTGGGTTTACACGCCGCGATATCGGCGTCCAACTCCGACCCAACTCCGACAAAAAGTCACGTGGTTCGTGAGTTGGACCCGATATCGTTCCTGCATTGTACTGTTTGAAGGTACAATACGATGCAGGAACGATGGTAATCCGATATCGGGGTTGAATGAGCGTGCTATTCAACCGCCCGATATCGGATGCCTGTTGGAGCCGGATCGTTGCGTGTAAACATCCAACTCCGATGTGTACTCGCACGTCACCCATTAACTCCCATGTTAAATGGTCGTTACTGGGTTGGTGGGCGTACACATCGTAGGGACGTGGTTTCCCGATATCGCAGCGTGTAAACCGCCGATGCGATATCGGGAAAAGTGCTCAAAAAATGCGCGCTCCCGCACCGTTGTATAGCGATATCGCCCCGATATCGGGACGTGTAACCCCACCATCATTGTCTCTTCTAAACAAGACAGGACGTCTGGCAGGAACATTCAGCATTGAACAATGACACAATTAATGGAGCCATTTAAGCGACACGTTTGAGTCTACAGAAAAATCTTTGTGACAACAATGTCTGTTTAGAGTTAAAGGGAACCTGTGACATGGAGACATGCTATTAACCTAGAGATATGAGGTTAATCTGCAGGATAGTAACATCCTGAACCTGTCCGGTAACTGAACGTTAATCCTCCAGGCAGGGCTTCTGCTTCAATCATGGAGGTGACCACAGTGTGGATTCAGGTCGCCCTCACACCAGTGGTGTAACGTGAAGATCAGGGGCTCCGATGCTAAAACTCCAACAAGGCCCCCAATTATTGCACATTTGTTGTAGCATTAGTCTTTTTCTGTAGGTCAGAGAGACTTTTGGGCCCCAATAGGCCACAGGGCCCGGGTGCAATTGCAACCTGCTGTAGTTACGCACCGGCCTCACACTGTGGAGCATACAAGAATTGTATTCACCTGAGGGGGGCCAGACATTTAGCCACATGTGTTGTACTTTTTACTATAACTTTTAATAAAACATTTCTCAAATACCCTGGCTGTCATCGTCCAGCCCTTTCCTCACCATCCACAAGTGGCGCGACCGTCCACTCCAGTATTGTCATTCTGAGAGACAGAACTTTTTCATTTTTTTGTGTTTGTAGAACTGTATTTTTCTTTTTGGTACCATCTTGTGGCGTTCAGATTTGTGATTACTGTCTATTTTCTTTCTTTTTGCAAGGAGGGATAATAAAAGCAATTCTGCCCTTGTTATGAATATATACATATACACTGTCTAAATAAATAAATATATATACACTGTCTAAATAAATATATGTATACATACAGTAGGAAAAATAAGTATTTGATCCCTTGTTGATTTTGTAACTTTGGCCTTTAGCAAAGACATGAACAGTCTATAATTTTAAGGGTCAGTTAATTTTAACAGTGAGAGATAGAAGATCAAACAGAAAATCCAGAAAATCTCATTGTGTAAATGATATAAATGTGTGTACATTTTGCAAAGAGAAAAGTATTTGATCCCCTCCCGACCATTAGGAGTTGTGGCCCCTACAGAGCAGTTATCGGCTCCTGGTTCCTGCATTACACACAGCTGTGTTACATTGTCTCCTGTCCACACAATGAATCAGTCACCTCTACCCTCTACAACATGGGAAGAGCACAGAGCTGTGTAAGGATGTCAGGGAAAAGATCCCAGACCTGCACAAGGCTGGAATGTGCTACAAGACCATAAGGAAGACAAAGCTGGGGGAGAAGAGACACCTGTGGGGGCAATAGGAAGAGAATGGAGGAAATACACAATGAGGTCAATCCACATCGATCTGGGGATCCATGTAACATCTCACCTCGTGGGGGATCCAGGATCATGAGGAGGGGAGAGATCAGCCTAAATCTACACGGGGGATCCAGGATCATGAGGAGGGGAGAGATCAGCCTAAATCTACACGGGGGATCCAGGATCATGAGGAGGGGAGAGATCAGCCTAATACTACACGGAGGGAACTTGTTAATGATCTCAAGGCAGCTGGGACCACTGTCACCACTAAAACCTTTGGTAACACATTACACCGTAATGGATTAACATCCTGCAGTGCCCGCAATCTCCCGCTGCTCAAGAAGGCACATGTGCAGGTCCACTTTGCCAATGACACCTTGGTGATTCTGAGAGTGATTGGGAGAAGGTGCTGTGCTCAGAGGAGACAAAAATTGATCTCTTTGGTATTGACTCAACTCACCATGTTTGGAGGAAGAGGAATGCTGCCTATGACCCAAAAAATACCATCCCCACAATCAAGCATGGCAGTGGAGACATTATGTTTTGGGGGTGTTTCTCTTCTAAGGGCACAGGTCTAGTTCATCACATCAATGGGACAATGGATGGAGCCATGTACCGTAAAATCCTGAGCGACAATCTCCTTACCTCCGCCAGGACATTAAATGTTGGTCGTGGCTGGGTCTTCCAGCATGACAATGACCCAAAACATACAGCCAAGGCAAAAAAGGAGTGGCTCCAAAAAAGCACATTAAGGTCATGGAGGGGCTTAGCCAGTCTCCCAACCTTAATCCCATAGAAAACCTATGGAGGGAGCTGAAGCTCAGAGTTGCCAAGCAACAGCCTCAAAATGTTAATGATTTAGAGATGATCTGCACAGAGGAGTGGACCAAAATTTCTACTGACACTTGTGCAAACCTCATCATCAATGACAAGAAAGGTCTGACTGCTGTGTTTGCCAACAAGAGTTTTGCCACCAAGTATTAAGTCTTGTTTCCAGAGGGATCAAATACTTATTTCTCTCTGCAAAATGCCAATACATTTATATAATTTAGACAATTTTCTGGATTTTATTTTTGATATTCTATCTCACTGTTAAAATTAACCTGCCCTTAAAATTATAGTCTTTTCATGGCTTTGACAGTGGGCAAACTTACAAAATCAGCAAGGGATCAAATACTTATTTCCACTACTATACATATATAAGTGTTGTTTTTGCAGTTAGTTTTCTATTTACACATTTTTCATCACTAAAACTGGGATTTGGGGCTCTTTAGATTTATTTATTTTTTAGAGATAACATTTATTTGTTTAACAATACCTAGTAATCCTATTAGGGAAAGTCAACATGTGACCCACTGATCATCTTGATAATGCACTATACAAATTGTGTTGTACAGTGTAGTACTAAGGCTGCTTTTACATTACATTTTTTTTTCCTGTCCGTGGGATCCTACTTTTTGTACGGACACCACAGGAGGTGACCTATGGAGGAGCTGAAGCTCAGAGTTACCAAGCAACAGCCTCCAAATTTTAATGATTTAGAGATGATCTGCACAGAGGAGTGGACCAAAATGTCTACTGACCTGTGCGCGAACCTCATCATCAATGACAAGAAATGTCTGACTGCTGTGCTTGCCAACAAGAGTTTTGCCACCAAGTATTAAGTCTTGTTTGCCAGAGGGATCAAATACTTATTTTTCTCTGCAAAATGCCAATACATTTATAATGCATAATGCACTATACAAATTGTGTAGTACTAAGGCTGCTTTTACATTACGTTTTTTTCCTGTCTGTGGGATCCTACTTTTTGTACAGACACCACAGGAGGTGACCTATTCCTGTGTCCGTGGCCGTGATTATCAAGGATCCGGACACAGAAAGAGCTGTGCGGGGTAATTTCACTTTCACAATGTATATATATACATTGCGGAAGTGAAATTTAAGTAAAAGCAATTGTTAAAAATAAAAAAATTCTCACCTGTCCTGCGATCTACCGCCATCGGCATCCATCTCCAGATGCTTAAAGGACCTGGCTGGGCGGGGCTACCGACTCAGCGTCATCGGTCACATGACCGGTTACTGTGTTAACGACTGTGACGTCATGCCAGGTCCTGTACATCCGGAGATGCCGACGGCAGGACAGATGAGAATTGATTTTTTTATTTTTAACACTTGCTTTTACTTAAATTTCTCTTCCGCATATGTGGCGCCCTGCTCACGCAGGTAGCCACAGCCTTCCCTACTGCACCGCTGGGTTTCCACAGCAGGTACCTACTACATGCAACACCTTCCACCCCGGCACAGTAGGGGGAGCTAGACTGACTTACTTTAGGTGAGTTCCTGTATAATTACTGCTGCTTGGGGAGGAGTTAGTGAGAGTGTGCAGACGCTAGGAGAGCTGCGAAGGCGTCCTGGTGATCGGTGCCGCGGTTAGGCCCGAGCCAGTGACCCGGAGTGGCCCTTCTACGCTGAGCTAAGCCTAGGAGTGGGGACAGAAGGCAAGGAGCAAAGCCAAGGGAATGAGGAACTGGTGGAGGTTCACCCAAGATGTACCGGACTTCGGGGTCTGCACCTGCAGGGTTACTCCAAGACTGCAGAAAACCCCGTCATACCGTGGAGACTTCAGTCACCCGCTGCCCCTGTGTACCCAGAAAGAGGGAGCCAGACACCGTAGTGAGGAATCACAAAGCAGTGGTCAGAGAGGGTAACCCATGGACCACGCAGGAGGAGAGAGAGGACCAGAGGAAGTAAGGAGGTCAGTCTGGCTGCACGCAGACAGGTCTTCAGAGAAGCTGGGGAGGCCTTATACCCACTTGCTGTGGAAGCTCACTGTGCACCTGGTCACCCGGCAGTGCCTTGGACGTCTTTACCTGCTAATACCACCAGTAAAAAGGTAAAAGAGACTTTCTACAGTGTGTGTGCGTCATTCCTCTCCCCTCCCAGTGCTCCCTATAGACTGCTCCATCACTCCCTATCCCTGCTTAAAGTTCCACTCCAAGCTGCCCCCTTACACTATGCTGCCCCCGAGGATCAGCTCCACCTGTAGGGGGCTTTGCCATCTTAGCCGCATTACCAACGACCTCCGGAGGACTGTGGCGGCGCTGCTGACCCATCACCAGGTACTACAGGTGGCGTCACATGACAAACTCTAATCCCCTGTACATACATCCCTTATTGAAGTGGTGTCGGAGAGGCACAGAGATGCAGGGGGACATAGGGGGAGAGGCACAGTGTTGCAGGGGTACACCGGGAGAGGCACAGAGACGCAGGGGGACACAAGGGGAGAGGCACAGAGACACATGGGGACACGGGGGGGGAGGCACAGAGGTGCAGGGGAACACAGGGGAGAGGCAGTGACACAGGGGGACACAGGGGAGAGGCACAGAGATGCAGGGGGACACAGGGGTAGAGGCATAGAGACACAGGGGAACACAGGGGAGAGGCACAGAAACGCAGGGGACGCAGGGGGAGAGGCACAGAGATGCAGGGGATGCAGGAGTAGAAGCACAGAGATGCAGTCAGACACAAGGGGAGAGGCACAGAAACGCATGGGGACACAGGGGGTAGGCACAGAGATGCAGGAGGACACAGGGGGAGAAGCACAGAGATGCAGGGGGACACAGGGGGAGAGGCAGTGACGCGGGGACACAGGAAGAGGCACAGAGACACAGGGAGACACAGGGGAAAAGGCACAGACACAGGGAGATACAGTGGCACAGGCACAGAGGAAGAGGCGCAGACACAGGGGAAGAGTCAGTGACACAGGGGAAGAGGCAGTGACACAGGAGGACACAGG
This sequence comes from Allobates femoralis, assembly GCA_033576535.1. Lineage (NCBI taxonomy): Eukaryota > Metazoa > Chordata > Amphibia > Anura > Aromobatidae > Allobates > Allobates femoralis. The sequence goes on along the minus strand of JARQOC010000010.1, from coordinate 3,139,162 downwards.
GGAAGAGTCAGTGACACAGGAGGACACAGGGGAAGAGGCAGTGACACAGGGGGACACAGGGGAAGAGGCAGTGGCACAGGGAGACACAGGGGGAGAAGCACTGACACACGGGGTGAGGCAGAGAAACAGGGGGAGAGGCAGTGACACAGGGGGCACTTTGGGGAGACGGCACACAAGGGAGAGATAGACAGCGCACATGGGAGAGACAGCACAGAGCGGAGAAATAGGCATAAGGGAGAAACAGCGCACAGGGCAAGAGACAGCACAGAGACGAGACACAGCGCACAGACACCACCCTCCTGATGCAATAGCATCGGGCCCACATCTAGTCTACAATATAATGCTGAATGCGTCCATCTGCTTGAAGCTGGGATGGCCGATGTATGTGCAGTGCTATGGTTACGATGTAGGTAAATTCTTCAGTAAAATGATTCCGGAGTCAAAACTCCATAGAAGCGGAAGTGTCTGCGAAATGGTCACCATCGCCTCCAGCCTCTCTCCCTCCCTGAGAGCACCTTCCCTGTAATAATTATGCACGATTAATAAATAAAGCTGGTTTGCACCAGGACGCATGAGTGCGGCTGCATTTCTTCTATTTTGATTCCGGAGTCAGCGCATGCACACACTGCAGACTCTGGCGCCATTTTATTGAAGACACCGCCTTTGCGAATATCACTAGTCATCAGTTTGTTTCAGATTATATTCGAAGAGACAGTGTCTTCAATACAATGGCACTGGAGATTGCAGCTGACTCTGGCACCGTTTTATTGAAGGATTCAATTTCAACATGAGCACACGTCGGCTAAAGGGATAATGGTGGCGGATGCAGTGCAAAATTTGAATAAAGGAGAAGAAAGCAGCGAGGGGAGGAAGATATAAAGAAGACCCGACCCACAAAGTCTCGCACCAACTGAGAGAAAGACCATAGAGTCTACACCAAAAATGTGCTTTACAGAGACGTTTTTGCACAACAAATACATTTTGTTAAAAACACATGTGAATGTCACTTACCATGAGGACATCTCCCCAGTCCCAAATAACTGTAATGCCGTCTCCAGTGATTTTAAGGGAGTCACAACTATCCACAACTTCAATACTATTCTTTTTTTTGAAGTCCATGAACCTGTAAGACAAGTTTGAAGTAGTCTAGTGTAAGTCATGTTAATATATTAATCTTATTACTGGTAATTACATTGACTATCCAATGATATTGTATACATTTCATACAGCTGTGGAAAAAATGCTGTAAATTAAAAATTCTTTCAATACTAGAGGTGTTAACAGTTTATTTTTTTAACAATTCAGAAAATGCAAAATAAGTGAACAAAAGAGAAATCTAAATAAATTCAATATTTGGTGTGACTAGTCCACCCTTTGCCTTCAAAACAGCATCAAAGCATTAATTCTAGGTACTGTCACAATCCTTCATGCAGCACTTCTAGGATGCTATTGTATGTTGTTGTTACTAGTACCTGGGTGTTCTGAGTTGTCAATATGTTATGTTCAGATTTATTATCCATGCTGGTTCTGAGAATGGTTGGATTACTCAGGTGCCTCTACTTCCTGTGATTGCTCTGCTACTTAATTGAGCAGCTTTCCCAGATTGCCGCCAGTTATACATTTGCCTCAAGTGCTGTGTGGCAACTCTTCTGTGTATCCCTTGATCTCTATTAGCTGATCCAGACTGTTGTTTGACTACTTTGTGATCGTTCCTCGTACCTGTTTATCTTCTCCTGATATTTGATCCCTATACTGTTAACTGTTTAAGCCTTTGTTTAACCCCTGGATTTTCATCGTGCTCTCCTGGAAAACCTGAACTTGAGCCATGATATGACCATGTCTCAATCTACTTCCAAATTCTGCATCTCTCCGAACTGACCCTTATTTCCTGATCAACCTTTTGACTCTCACTTTGTCACCTCTTTGTTTTTGTAGGTCTAGCACAAAGTCAGAAATCTTGTAGGTCTATGAGTATCTAATTTACAAAATATTAATATGTAGGCTGAAACATTAATGAAACATACAGGGGTTGGGTTTTGGCATCATAGTCTTTGAACATGTTATAAACATGCAAACCGTGACACATGTTAATGTTTTTTAGTTGATTATTTGTGTATTAAATTTAACTGTTTGTTTTGCCGAATTGTAAGAACATTGATGAGATCCTGATACAATGGCAGACCTGTCAGATTGCAAAAAGGCCAAATTGTTGGTGCTGGTATGGCAGGCGCTAGTGTAACAGAAAGGCCCGAATGCTTGGCATTGTGTCAAGAGGTCCTGTCTCCAAAGTAATGATAAGGAAGAACGTCCGCAGAAAAGCAAAGATCCGGCCGAAAGTCAAAGTTGATTGAGAGATCATTGACTCTAAAGCGAATTGTGAGAGAGGATCGCAAGACCACGGCTCCGAAAATCACTGCGCACAATGACTGGAGCTCAATGATCACCTACACAACCCACTGTCCATCAAAATCACTGCTGAGCTCAATGACACCTACACAACCCAGTGTCCACAAAATCACTGCTGAGCTCAATGACACCTACACAACCCAGTGTCCACCAAAATCACTGCTGAGCTCAATGACACCTACACAACCCAGTGTCCACCAAAATCACTGCTGAGCTCAATGACACCTACACAACCCAGTGTCCACCAAAATCACTGCTGAGCTCAATGAACCTACACAACCCAGTGTCCACCAAAATCACTGCTGAGCTCAATGATCACCTAACAGACCCAGTGTCCACCAAAATCACTGCTGAGCTCAATGATCACCTACACAACCCAGTGTCCACCAAAATCACTGCTGAGCTCAATGATCACCTACACAACCCAGTGTCCACCAAAATCACTGCTGAGCTCAATGATCACCTACACAACCCAGTGTCCACCAAAATCACTGCTGAGCTCAATGACACCTACACAACCCAATGTCCACCAAAATCACTGCTGAGCTCAATGAACACCTACACAACCCAGTGTCCACCAAAATCACTGCTGAGCTCAATGATCACCTACACAACCCAGTGTCCACCAAAATCACTGCTGAGCTTCAATGACACCTACACAACCCAGTGTCCACCAAAATCACTGCTGAGCTCAATGACACCTACACAACCCAGTGTCCACCAAAATCACTGCTGAGCTCAATGAACACCTACACAACCCAGTGTCCACCAAAATCACTGCTGAGCTCAATGATCACCTACACAACCCAGTGTCCACCAAAATCACTGCTGAGCTCAATGACAACCTACACAACCCAGTGTCCACCAAAATCACTGCTGAGCTCAATGACACCTACACAACCCAGTGTCCACCAAAATCACTGCTGAGCTCAATGATCACCTACACAACCCAGTGTCCAACAAAAACACTGCTGAGCTCAATGAACTACCTAACAACCCAGTGTCCACGAAATCATGCTGACTCAATGATACCTACACAACCCAGTGTCCACCAAAATACTGCTGAGCTCAATGATCACCTACACAGCCAGTGTCCCCAAAATCACTGCTAGTCAATGACACCTACACAACCAGTGTCACCAAATCACTGCTGAGCTCAATGATCTCTACACAACCCAGTGCACCAAAATCACTGCTGAGTCAATCGACACCTACAGAATCGTGTCCACCAAAACTGTTCGTCGGAGCGCACAATCTGATTCCACGGAAAGCTGCAATTAGAAACGCTGCTCTCATGACAATTTCCAAGCTTAGAGCGGTAGAACTCAAATGTCTGACATGGAACATTGATATTCTCAGGACACATTTTACCATTTTCGACCCGGCTGAGTGCACTTGGAGACGCGAGAAGTTCAGACTGCCTTCTCCAACCTGCGAGTCTGTATGATGGGCTATTGTGAGATCTGCCGGCAATGATTCACTTTAACATACTGAGAATTGAGGCTGAACGCCACAAGTGACTCACATATTAAACTAACTTTTGTGGATTTTTCCAGAGTTTCCATTATTTGTCCAACCCCTGTATATATCTGTAAAGGAAAATGACAACTGGTTGAAAAAATAGCCAAACTTTATTACAAAGAATTGATTGTGGAAGACTGATTTATGTCACAGGTCATACACAATGGCAACAGTGAGCCCAGCTGCAACATACAAGTATGGTAAGTTATTCTCCATCAGAAAGGTCTCTCCCAGGCAAAATATTCAAAGTCCACTAAGGTTTCAAGATGTTTAAGTTCTTTTGAAGAAGCATCAAGAAATAGGCAATGATGATGATGATAGATGCATTTGTCAGCCAAGGAAACTTAGTGCAGCAGATGGGAGAAACTTCCTGCTTACTTCGTTTAGAAACCAGAAGATGTCAAGCCGTACCATAAGCACTGAATGGGCAGAGACTTATTTATTGTCCGGTTGGGTTTGACCAGAAGTTGTCTTCATGAAAGAATTATGGACAAAACACTGTATTATTAACATGGTAACAACGCCGCGCTATTCAACTATGAATGAAAGCATAGGACCTGGGGAGCCAAGAAATGGCAGCAGGTGCTCAGGACTTCAGCACAAAGAAGAATAAGGAGTCCTGAACTGGACGATATGGTCACCACAGCACCCTGATATCAACATCATTAAGGTTGACTGGGATTACATGAAGAGACAAAAGTGTTTGTGCAACATCCACAATAGATCTGTGGTTAGTTCTCCAAGATGTTTGGAGCAACCTCCCATGTACTGTGTAACCGTGAACAAACCCTGTGCACTGTGGAGGTGGCCGGACACGGATTGCTGAGAAAGGCCGTCATTGCATCGGGACTCGCCCCCGCCCACGACTATAACCTCGTTCCTCCCACGCAACAAGGGCCCATACAGGGCCTTCTCTGCCTCTGTCCATCTATGCTGCCAGCAATGATGTAAGCTGAGAATGCGTCAAAGATGGGTACCAAATGTATGATGTAATAGAGCATCCTTAGTCCGGAAGGGACACTACGTCTTCTAGCTACTAGTTAAAATAGACTAGCAATATACATTTTTACACTAAAAAATACTTGTGTTACTCACTCTTCGTTGTCTACTTGGACTCCTGCTGGACTTGCCACAATGCGGACACCATCAATCTCTGCTATGAAGTATACCACGTTGATTTCCGCTCTAGGAGGCCAGAATATAACAATGTGAAAGTACTGCTTGTCAGAGTGGCAGTCCGTGGCAAAATCGTAGGTACAGCTTCCGTGGAAATTGAAATTTCTGTCATCAAAGGTCTTGAAGTGATACATTCCCCAGGTGTTACAGTATCTCTTGGAGTCTTCTGTTTGTGGACTATACGACAAAAAATAATAATAATTATTCCCCTGCACTGGATACCGTATATATAAGCTCCAAAACAGCACAGACTGTGTAACACATGACTATAATAACAAGTAATAAGATTTATTACAGGTGCAACATAGACTTAAACTGGAAATAGGCAAAGATTAAAGTTCAATTAAGTTATGTGTGATTGTGTGATAATGAGAAATGACACAGAAAAAGTATTGAACACATGAAGAAAGAAAGGCAAAAAAAGTATTATGAAAGGTTCTGAACAGTGCGACCTATGACACCAGTATCTGAGAATGAAGAGTGTATCTAATCAGGGGTGGATTAAGACTAGACAGGGCCTGGGTGGTAGCCCAGATTACCCTCTTTATAATCAGCCTCTGTGTCTAGTGCATCTATGGGTATAAAATGATTAAATAATTTTAAAAGTTTTTAATTTCACATATAATAAGGAAAAACATTGCAGAAAGTGCAGGTAGGTATCAGGCAGTTAAAATATATAAAATGGATCCATTCATCATTCTGACGTTCTTGTCATAATTCTGTGACAAGGTTATTTAGATGAAGGTCCAGTAATAAATGTATTGTTATACCATAATGTAATGATCTATACAATGCTTACGGCTTATTATTTTACATATCACAATTATGATGTATTGCAGGTTGTAGTGACCCGAGTCATCATGCACATAATCAGGTGCATTGTTCTAGCTGGGCTACATATTGCTACTTACTAAGAGAAGAAACACGTGCACTTTACAAGATTTATTTTTCAAATTATTTACAACGTTTAATATTTGCTTCGTATTTATGTAACAGTGATAATAATCCAAATTCTAATATTTCATATTCTATTAGTTATTATGTTTCATTGTGAAACTGTAACATTTATCTTATCTGATGTCGGCTTTTTTGAAGGGGAAACACATGTAGCGTAATCTGGAATCATCTAGAGTAGAGATGAGAATATCACTTTGCACAATCCCGGGCCACTGTCCAGGCCACGGCTCTCTGTCCATTCACCGGAGCTGCATGAATTTCTTGACACTCCAGCTTCCCAATTTAGCATTTGATTCACCGGCCTGGAATGATTCATCTGTACGACGTGTGGCGCACCGGTGACAGTTCATCAGCCCGGGTAATCACCTCCACCTGCACCCAAAGCCTGGCTGATAATGCCACCCGCGTTCTAACTGCACAGAAGGAATCCTGCACACCTCCTTACCATGCTTGCAACAGGGCTCAATGGCATCAGGCCGTCTTTACCTTGAAATGTCTGGGAAACGTGAGTCACACAGCTGAGGAGTTGTGGTCATCTGTGGAGACCGAGTTTCATCAATGGTTGTCTCCACTTAACCTGCAGCCAGGGAAGGCCGTGTGCGACTATGCTGCAATGCTGGGTGCGGCCCTTCCCGGGGCAAGGTGACACACGTGCCTTGTATGGCTCACATCTTGAACCTGGTTGTCCAGCAATTTTTAGCCCACTATCCCGGCCTAGATGTGCTTCTGCAGAGGGCACGGTTGCTGTGTGCTCACTTCTGCCGTTCGCATCCTGTAGCTCAATGACTTGCATCTCTACAGAAGTCGTTCGGCCTGCCAGTTCACCGACTGAAATGCGATGTGCCGACACGATGGAATTCAACTTTGCACATGTTGTAGCGACTGTGGCAGCACCGACGAGCCCTGGTGCAATACGTTATGACGTATACCCTGGGCCAACGAGATCCAGAGGTGGGGCAGATCACGCTGCTGGGGTGTTCTCACGTAGATCACGCTGCTGTGCACAGTTTTGAAATGGCGATGAAGATGTTTAGTGCTGACGATGCCATTATCAGCATGACAATTCCGGTTATTTACATGCTGCAGCACACTTTAAACAGTATTCGGCCTCAGGTGGTGGGATAAGAGGAGGGGGAGGAAGTACAGGAGGAGCCGTATGTGGAAGGGATAGCAAGATCTCCAAGGTCCAGACGGTCGGCAGCACCAAGGTGGCAGGAATGGGAGGGTAGGGAGAGGGATTAACGAGGGTTCATGGTAGCATTTCTGTTGTGCCAGGGGCGGACCTACCGTGGTGCAGCTGGTTCAGCTGCACCAGGGCCCCGACAGGCAGGGGGGCCTTCAGCCGACCCCGTGACCCTGTGTCAAAGGAGAGGGGGTTAACTGAAGCTTCCTGCTTCCCTTGGCTGACCGCTCCCCTCCTCTTCTCTGCCGCCCCGGCTCCCAGGACGACAATGCCGGCTCAGGTAGGAGCCGCAGAACCTAGAGCACCCCGCTCCTCGCCGTCATCTGTTAGCACCCCCCACTCCTTGCCGTCATCTGTCAGCACCCCCACCCCCTCCCCTCCTCGCCGACATCCGCCAGCACAACACTTACCCCCCCCCCCACTCCTCACCCTTCTTGGCTCAAGGTCCGCCACTTGTTGTGCGAGGTTGGGGAGAGAGGGCAGAGGAAGGAGGCATGATTCTTACCTCGCCGCCACCAACACAACAAGGACTTGGGCCTCCTGGATGCACAAGACACATGAGAGCCTTCTTGCTGCACTACCTGCAACATGACCCTCAGATTGTCAGAATTCGAAGTAATGCCGACTACTGGTTGCCACACTCTTAGATCCCCGGTACAAGAGTAAATTTGCCGAAATAATTCCTGCCATAGAAAGGGACGCACGCATGCAGGAGTATCAGCAGAAGCTATTACAGAATCTTAGATCTGCTTTTCCACAAAACACCAGTGGTACATAGTGAATGTCACAGTTCTAACTTGCCAACCATGGGACTGTCGAGTCATCACTCCAAACCGTAACAGTAACACCGTATCTGGTGGTAACAGCAGCTTTGTGGAATCGTTTCACCAATTTTTAGACCTTCTTTTGCAAGGCCAGAGGAGAAAAGAAGTCTGACACATAGTCAATGTCTAGAGAGGATGGTACAGGAGTATCTTCAAGTGAACATCGATGCCATGACTGTGGAACTGGACCCTTGCTCATTTTGGGATTCCAATCTGGAAAAATGGCCTGAGCTCGCCACTCCCGCCTTGGAGATCTTGTCGTGCCCCGCAGTCAGCATTCTCTCTTCAGCACTGCTGGTGGTGTGCTGACAGATAAGTGCACGCGCTGTGTCCTGTGACAATGTAGACAGACTAACGTTTATCAAAATGAGCAAGTTATGGATCCGCAAGGACTTTTCTACCCCTGTGTCATTCTGAGTTGGCTCAAAAAGGCCCAGGCTAGGCAAGGCTTAGAGCCCATGCGACCTGAAGAAGAGCCACCACGACTTCTGCTCAGAGGCAGAGTTGTGGTTGAGGATGCAGTTGTTGATGTGCTTTCAGTACTTCCGTCTCTGTCCAGGAAGGTGCAACCTAACCTCGTCATCACTAGCATCCTCCTCCCCTCCTCCTCTCTGACTCTCATCGACTGCTGACTATGGGATCTCCAACCTCATCAGCACCCTGTGTGCTCTCACCCCGTCGTCCTCAAAGTCAACCCCTTCTTGCCCTGACCGAAAAGTCAAAATGTCGTTCCGATCAGGTATCTCAGTCTCATCAGCATCTTCCTCATTGTCTCCACCAACAGACTTACAGTTTGGGAATGAGGGTCTACATTATGCTCAGAACCTTCTTCATTTGGGCCTGGATCCGACTCACAAAGCTTCTGGCAGCATGCAGATCATTTCCTCATCTGGACTCACAGAAGCTTTGGAGCAGACCTCTGATTTCCAGGCTATAGTATGAGTGAATGTGGCACCCCAAGGGTTAATGTGCCACAGAAACATCAACACAGTTTACTCCCACACACACATACCACTAAAAGTGGAGGAGTTTGGGTGGCACCTGCACTAGTGGGAGGAACTAAGTTCTTTACCAAAGAGCAGGAGTGACAGTTAGTTCAGTTTGAGTCTGGAGCAGCAGCAGAGCCAAGTAGAAGTGGAGGTCCTGAGAGGTCTGAGGAGAGGAGACAGAGGAACAGAGGAACATCCCCGGGATAAAGAGTTACCCAAACTTAACCCGGAGAGGCGCTAAGACGGATACCGGATCCGAGGCTGTGCCTGAGACAGACAGGACAGTAACACACGGCAAGTGAAGGTCCACCATCTTCACAGCTCCATAGCAAAGCACACGGAAGGGGTCAGTGACACAGAGGACCAAGTTGCCCAAGATTGGTACCTGTAGAGCAGAAAAGGGCCAGCAGTTCAGCTACAAGCAGCAGCAGGCCACACACACAGCGTTTAAGTAGGAAGCTGAGGACCCGGTCAGGTGGAGCAACCTGTGTACAGACTCCGTGGACAATACTGTGTTTTACCATCTGCAAGTAAAGACTTGGAAAACAATGCAAACCGTGAGTGTGTTGAATCCTTATACTGAAGCCCCACTTGCCCTCATATACTGCCATTGCCTCTACTCTTATCATTCTCTACTGCTACCCCTATCTCCTGCAGCATCAATAACTATCCTCACAGACTTTAACTAACTACCCACTGCCCCGGGAACCCAGTTCTGCCCACAGAACTATTCTCTCCAAGCTGCTACCCATTATCCCCGGAGGTTCTGCAGCAGCGGTGGCCCCATTACTGGCCACATATAGTGGGTGGCGTCACGAGTGACAAATCCCCTGTAAATAACCCCCATTTTTTGTGCGGGCCCGGACACGGTCCGGACCAGGACCGCCGTGACATACCCCGCAGCACCCCGGTCCGGCACCGAGTACCCCGTCCCAGTGGGCTCCACATGAACATCTCTGCATACTCAACCATCTGTCTTACCCCATACTCAGACGGGCGGCTGGAGACTTGGGAGCTGCGAGGAAGCAAGTGTGATTGGGTGACACCTCTGAGGACTGGTGTATTTGTGATGTTGAAGTTGAGGTGGAGGAGAAGCTCTTGCGATCCATTCAAGCGCCTGCTCTTTTTGTACCTCATCTACAATTGGTAGCGATCGTTGTGTGACTCGTGTCTGTAAGAAAGGGATCACGGAAAGAAGTAGACATCATAGGGCCATGTCACACACACAGATAATTGTGCAGATATTGTTGGCAGATTTCTGGTTGCAGTGAAATCATGGACACATTGTTCTATTTTGTCGCCGTGTACAAATGTAACAATGTGTCCATGATTTCACTGCAACCAGAGATCTGCCAACAATCCGCACAGATATCTGTGTGTGTGACGTGGCCCTTACTTTGGCTGGAAGATGGTCTTTCTTCAGCAGATGTTACTTTTGCTTTACCACCTACCCCACCGACAAAAACTCTGCAGTTGTTGGCAAAAAAAAATTTGGATGGAAATCGAGCAGAGCTGATTGGCCAAACAGGGCTACTAGGCCCAAACTATTACCTGGGCTAGGTGCAGTTAAAAATTAGTCTGAAATAGACAGGTGGTGTACTGTGTTTCACAAGTGGACTACCCACCACTGTCTAACAGACACTGCTACTAGGCCCAAACTATTACCTGTGCTAGGTGCAGTTACAAATTAGTCTGCAATAGACAGGTTGGTTCACAAGTGGTCTACACTGCTGACTACCAGACACTGCTACTAGCCCCAAAACATTGCCTGGACTACCTGCAGTAAAAAATTGACTACTGAAGACAGGTGGTGCAGCTTTCTTCACAGCAGTGCTACACTACCTGCCTATAGGATTGCCTGAGCTAGATGTGGCCAGATGCTGTGAAATACACTTGCACAGCACTGGCACACACCTGCCTGGCAAAAACTAATAGGGACTGCTCTAACCTACCCAAAGGCCTGAGATTCTAACTAGTCCCTACACCCTAAACTATCTGTCTATCTATCTTGATATTTGCTCACAATCTATCTAAGGGCCCTTTCACATCAGCGTTTTTTTAAATTTGCGGCAGATGCGGTGAAAAAACCGCATCTGCCGCAATTGCCGCATAACCGATGCACTTGCGGCGCGGTTTTTTTCGCGGCCGCACCTGCCGCAAGTGCAAAACCGCACTTGCCGCACCTGCCGCAAGTCCCCCTATACTTTCTATGGGATTACCGCAACCGCGCCGCAAGTGCATCGGTTATGCGGCAATTGCGGCAGATGCGGTTTTTTCACTGCATCTGCCGCAAATTTAAAAAAACGCTGATGTGAAAGGGCCCTAAGTCACACTTTATAGCACCCACAGCAGCAGTAGAGGTGCCTGAATGACACACAACTGCAGCACTGAGGTAATGGTGGCGATGGTAAAATGGCTGGGTCTTATAGGGCAAGGACATGTGACATACACAGCCAATGACACATGGCCTTGCTTGTGTGCAAAAAATGCACTTTGCTGTGTGTATGTGTGATTGGCTGACAGCCTGCACCGCCCCGCTGTATATGCAGGTAGGAGAAAAAAAATGGAGACTGGCATCATTTCTGCAGCACTGGTACAATAATCCCCCCCCCGCACACTATACACTGAAACTGGATAGTAACATTCAATAACAGCATCACTGTGAGAAGCCAGTTATGCTTTTGGTGAACGAACCGTTATCGAACATAACCTCGAACTGCCGATTTGAAGCTAATTGTTTGCATTCATCAAATGACTCGACCACCGCCCAAAACAGGTCGAATTTGAGATTGGTGAACAAATCGAATCAGACATCGCTGATCTCTACACGTGTACAACAATTATGAGAATGTTTAGTTATAGATAGACAGACATACAGACATACAGACAGATTGATTGATAGATTGACCATAATTCCTTTGGCAGTAGAGTACGATTTCTTACCTCTGACCAGTTTCTGTTGTGCATTGACTAGAAGTCCACAGCCCGCCGCCCACAACAGGAGAAACAACACTTCCATGTCAGCTACTGGCTTTTGTCTCGGTATTGCCGTGAGTCCGGACCTTCACATCTTATAGGTGCAGACTTTGGCAGCAGTTGTTTCTTGGCAGGCTTCTGGAATAGGAGTGTTGCGGTGCAGGGAACCGTAGCATTTCCCCAGGTGACCAGGATGGAAATGTAACAATTGTAATTGTTATTAATTTGTCTAAATTTGAATGTCAGGTGTGGAAGAGATTTGTGGCTGCTCACCATGAGGTAGAAAACCAGCCTATAATCTGTAACAGGAGGCCACATTGTAACACAGGGATTGTTTGCACTTTTCAAAATTCTGCTGTTAACCATAAATATTCCTGTGGATAAGACACAAGACTGGAACCCAAATTTAGGAATAAACTAATTCTATTTTTTTTTTGTATTTGTTCCATGTACTAAATTGAGATATAAATTGATATATCATCATAATAATATCATTTGCTTTTCTTAAAGGGAATCTGTCATCAGTTTTTTGCTATGCAATCTGAATGCTGCATGATGTAGGGGCAAGAGACCCTATTTGCAGTAAGGCCAGGGTCACACATACCATCCGTTTTAGGCTTAGATCCGTTTTTGGTATCATTTTTCTCTTTTTTTTTAGAAGTCCAAAAAACGCATAATGCGTTAACGCATGTGTGTATGCCTTTTCAAAAACATATGCTAGCAGAGTGTTTGGGTGCATTAAAAAAACATGCTTTTTTTTAACATGGGGCCCTATGGGAGACACATGCGCTAATGCATGGCACATATAGGCACCATGCGTTTTTGCATGCGTTGTTTGGAAAAAAATGACTAAGTCCAAAAAATTCCAAAAAACGTTCAGAACCTCAGGGGACACTACTGGCAGCCTTAAAAAAACAGATCAATTTTTCTAAGGGCTTAAAAAAGCAGATTGGGATGTGTGACCCCGGCCTAAGGCTGGGGACACACTCGATCCTTTATTGGCCTTGGGTCCTTTATTGGCATTCATTTTTTGCACTTTTTTGTTCTAAGTCCAAAAACTGATGCCAAAATATGATTCTGCACTCAAGTGTGAATGAAATGGTGTCAGGTTTTTTTTTACTGGACCCAAAAAACGCAGCTAGCAGTGTTTTTGGCCCGGGTCAGACTACTGTGTTTACCAGATGCCACGTACATCCGCTAAAATCATAGTAATTTTTTCAGCAGCATATATGCGCTAGTCATCGCGGCTGCAGTTCAACGCGGTCCCTGGTTACCCGATGTTGATCTTGGTAACCGCCCACACATCCAGCTGAATAGCGTCCGCTTAAGCAGAGTGGACAGGAAACGCGGCATGCAGTGTTCTCAAGAGAAAAGACAGAAGAAGAAAGAAGAAGAGGAAGAGAACGGCAGGACAGGATTCACCTGCAGATGACCTCAGAGGACCTCATCTTCCGCAGCGTCTGTGCACTTGCCAGCAGATGGCGATGCGCACAGATTCACTTTCATTCTTCATCTGCGCGCGGCTGTCCGCTTGCATGTAAAGCAAGCACACAGCCACGTACAAAAAAAAACATTTTGCATTCGTCATAGATTATGTACAGCTGAACGCAAATCCACCTGAATGCAGCTACACACACAGCACTATGTTCCCATGTTAAACATAGAAGCGCATAGTGCCTGCGTTTTGCTGTGCTCAGGACGCTGCGTTCCCAGCGCACAAGGTGCGCTAATGTGTCCCCAGCCTTATCCCCTTCAGCACTGGATGGAATTAAATACCCTCCTACTCCGAATAAATGACAAGTGATCTCTAAAGAGGATCTGTGATCAGCTAAACATTGTGACTACCTGATCCCAGATCCCCCCAAGGTCACATCAGGCCGTGACACACTCATGACATTTACAATTGGACAAGTGAATACGACCAATCATTGCTGGAGTTGGGTTGGGTGAGTGGCGATAATTACAGGATCATTCATTGTAACGAGTCTGTGTGAAGTTACTAGATTTTATTTCTCACTTCTTTGACATCTGAGATTGTTATTAGCGAAAGGGAATGGTAGAAGTCATGACGACCTTGTCGATTTTTGTACATAATGAAGACATTGTTTATATTTCTCCCATGATTGTAATATGTTACTCAGCAGAAGTTACCAGCAAAACTGCGACCTCAGGGCTTATTAATAAGTAAATGGACAAACAACTACTCACTTTTTGCTTGAATGTTTGAACTTTATGATGCGTCCCAGGGTTATGTGGACTCGAGTATCTGGGCCCTCAGCTGCGGTTGCGGATGTCACGGGTCTGGGCAGGCCACCTGGTGGTCAGCTTTAAAACGGGGAAAATTGAAATGGGAATTGTTTGTCGTGACGCCACCTGTGGTTTCTGGTGACTGCTAGGTATTGAGGCTCCCCAGGTGGAGCTGGATCCCTGGGGAGTTTGGTAATGATGATGAGGGATGGAGTAGGGATTTGGCCAGGCTGTGGGTAAAGGGACAGTCTCTGTCGATGGCAGGGGTGAAGGTTGAGGGATTGACACACACACCATAGGTCGTTTCTTTACCTTTTACTGATGACTTGTCAGGTAAAATTCCAGGTACTGTCTGGGTGGTCAAGAAGCTCTTCAGGATCTCCACAGTGAGTGGGTATAAGGCCTCCTTGTCTCTTTTCCTGTTGTGTGTGAAGCCCTGCCCCATGTGAAACTTGGCTGGTCTCCTCTGTTCTCCTATCACCTGTGCGGTTGTTGGGAAACCCACGATGGACTGCCGCTATTCCTCTCTCCGCAGTGCCTGTCTCCCTTGTTGGTGTCTGCACAGATATCTGCGAGACTGAAGTCTCCACAGTAAACCTGTATTCTCTGCTGTGCTAGGTGCTCTCCGGCAGACTCGGACTCTGGTGTCCGGGATGCTTTCTGGAGTGAACCAAAGTTGGCTCCTCATCCCCACTTTGCTCTTTCTCCGTTCTCTCCTCGCTTCAGACCCCAATCTTGTGCCCTGCACGACTACTCTGAAGGCTGTTCAGGGTCAATGGCTCAAGCCTAGCCGACACAGATCACCAGAACGTCTTCACAGCTCTTCTAGCTTCTGTACACTCTAAATAACTCGCCCCCAGGACCAGTATTTATAGGGGATCTTGCCTAATTTAGATTTTTTTAACCGTAGCCAAAGATTTGAACCTTTTTCTTCGGACGTTGATACTATACACACCTCATTCGAAACAGGGAATGACTTCTGCATCTACTACAGATCCGTCTCCCCAATCAGAGACAAATGTACTGATGGCGCTGGGAACTAGAGGAGGAGTCAAATTGTATCCAACAAGGTACGTTCCCAAGACATGTATTTCCTAGGTCGCGACATTTCCCCCTTTCTCTAGCTGTCTCAGGTCAAAATTTTTAAAAACTTGGTCATGAAAGATTTAGAGAAATTAGACAAAGGGCAGCACTTTGGGAATTGAGAGACCTTACAGGAGTGATAATAAAACCAGCAGATAAAGGGGGAAATGTCGTGTTGTAGCTATCTAACATGTACGAACGGGAGGTGATGCGTCAGTCAAATCCTATTGGTTTGTTTTTCAATGGAGCTTGCTAGTGTCCTTAAGGATGCCTTGGATATTGAGATCACGATTCATGAAGGGGGCGATGTTGGATCTAGCATATTCAGGAAGGAAACATTGGTAACTCCCTCCTACACGCATCATCGTCGCACACAGGGTGCACAATTGGTGCAATACCAACTGGTCAATTTCTATGCCTGAGGCGTATTTGCTCCAGTGATGTGGATTTTGAGATGTCTACGTCAGACATGCGAGAGAGATTTGTTGACCGGGCTACAGCAATAGGAGTATGAGGTAGGGATGTGGAGAGCAAGGGCGGCATCCAGGCATGATCTCCTTGTGTCCAGACCTCGCCGAAACAAACCGGTCAGCCTGTGGTGAGGTTCATATCCACCTTCAATAATCAGTGGCACGCCATCAGGGGCATCCTCGACAGACACTGGCAGGTTCTTAAAACAAACCCGAGTCTCAGGGAGTTTCTCTCCGAGCCTTCACTAATGACAGCCAGGCGGGGCAGGGGTCTAAGGATACCATGGTGCACAGTCGTTATGTGCGCAAGGCCACTCCTTCATTCAATGGGGGCAAACCAAATGGGGATGCTATCCTTGCGGCTCTGCCTCTCCTGCAAAAACATAGTGAGGGCCACCAATTTTGCGAATGCGGGTGGTACGAGAAAATTTAAGATTAGGCATTACATTACATTGGTTGATTTATATAGGACTTACATCGAGGGAGTTACGGGTAAGAACAAGGGAGCATGTGAGGAATGTTCTTGGAGCAAAGGACTCGTCGACTCTTCGAACTCTACCATAGCACTTCTGGCAATATCATCAGTGTGACCCTAGTAGTCTGAGGATCCGCGGCATTAATTAGGTCCATTTGGGCCTTAGAGGGGGATATGTCAAAAAAGCACTTGCCCAGATGGAATGCCAGTGGATATACAGACTGGGCACACTTCCTCCGGCCGGTTTGAATGAGCGACTGAGCTTTTCATTCTCTTACTCTTGCCATACCCACGTACACGAGTGACTGAGCGCTACCCTGCGCTGTGCATGTATATATATGTATTCTGCCTTCTCGCTCCCCGTGTGACATATGGGTTCGCTGTTGTGTCCTTCCTCCCGGTGTTTTTTACATGATTTACCATCTGGGGGTCCCTAGGTAATTGGTGCATAATGTGTCCATTTTCTTGTTTTGTTGAAACCTACAAGGGATGTATGGCCTGGTTCTACATCTTTGGTTATGTTTATATTAATGTTCTCAACACTCGACGTGTAGTTGGGTATCTTCACCTCCCTGTTAATTCTTGGAGATCAACAATTTCAGGCTCCCAAAATGATTCTCCTGACTCTATGTTATAAATCCGTGTATATATACAACGTTGATATATGTATTATTCCCTGATTGGGTCTTTGGTCCAAACATGGGTGTCATATACTTGTACTCATGGTTTTCTGAAGTGATTGTTCCGTTTTCTGGTCTCATATAGAATTGTTGCGCTCCTCTATCATACAGTGTAGTAGCCCCTTCTCGGTCTATGTGTCCGTGGTGACACGTGTTGTGATGCTCTTTTAAACCCATCACTGCCTTCTATATGTCCCAGCTTGCCATTTTAACGTGTGTGTTTTTATATTTCCCTGCAGTCACTTTATGTATTGGAAGCCCTGTATAATAAGGATCACTGAGGATTTGCAGAGGATCTACGGGATGAACATTTCTTTGGAATAACTGGACTGATATGATTGGCTACTACTTACTGGACTATTGTATGGATATTTACTGCATGTCAGTGGCCTCTATATATTTTCTACTTCACAGTTGTCCATTATTATGCCTCTTATTTGCTCTCCCCTTTTTTGGAAATTATACTCTCTGCGAGCCCCTTTCATCATAGCCCGCATGAGATTGGCATTTTGCCCCGAACAAGAAGGGTTAATCCCCCTGTTTGGCGATGGGCGGATCATGCTGAGCTTAGATTCTGTTCTTCGAATGGCCAGTGCGCAGGCGCGGAATGCCGCAGTCACATGACGGTGATGTGGTCTATTGTGGCGGCGTTCCGGGTCACATGACATCTATGGAGGATTTCCTCATTCCAGGGACACCGCCCGTGACCGCGCTGATCGTCACAGCTGACTGGTGGATTCCATTCAGTGCCTGCGCCTTGATTGGCTGGAGGAATGGAGGATAAAACAGGGCTTTGTCCTCTCACACCACTGCCCTCTGAGGAAGAACTGAAACACGTGTCGGGGCTCCTCCCTGATACTGTGGGTGCTGCCATACAGCACTTGGGGATGATATTTTAACCCCTTATGGTCTTTCACTGCAGGTATAGGGATTATGCTGGGCTATTGTGGTTACGGGCAGGAGGGACCCATTGTCCATTATAATTGACTGTGGTACATGTGGGCATGAGTTTTCTGTCCTGCACAGTTACACTGAGCAAATCCTGTATTATATTATCCCACTGTACATTTTACCGTGAATTTACCATACCGGTGTAATTTAACCCTTTGGCTGTAATCTGGTTTATTTTGCACCCTATGTGCCTCTGTCTCCCTACACCGCCTAAACCTACCCTTGTGATTTTGTAAAGTGTCGGATCCCTCTGTTTCATGTGACGATTGTGTATTAAACTATTTATATTTTTGCATGATCACTTTGGTATTCTTCCGTTTTCTATTTTGGTGTAGTGAACACTAAATTGGTCGTTGGTTTAAATTTTCTAATTCACATTAGGTTGGGAAAGAAAAAATATTGACAATATGACAATATGATATAAGAGCTTTTATTTCAAGGCAGAAAAAAATAAACAATAATAACATTAATTATGGGGCAAAAGATTTAGCTTTTATTAGTATTTCCCATTAGGAATGAAGAAAAGTCCTCTCTAATGAAGACGATTCCTTCTTGCGGCTCGCCGAGATCGGACCGGGGTCTGCTGTTCATCCGCTTTCTCATGTCCACAGTCTGTATGTATACAGTCACATTTCTCCACATCAATGTACTCGTGATCCACGTCACCGCCATCAGGACAATGCAGCCGGACCCTCTTCTGACTGGTCTCCACCTCCTGGCAGCAGGTACATCTGTGTGACATGGCTCTGGCTTCCGCAGAGTACCTACAGTATGGAAAAGGGATTGATGGATTAGATTTTACCATTATAGTAAACATATTTTTATGACTGTATGGTAAAATAATAAAGTACAGAATGAGTACAAGAAACATACGGTATTTTTCGGACTTAGATGTAGTCCAAATTTAGAGGAGGAAAATTGGAAAAAACAAATTTTTAACGTATGAATCACTGCGGAGCCCGTGTCGGCCGGACCGAACCCTAGTATGTGAGAGAGAGCAGAGAGAACCAGAGGGCCCGAGAGGTTCACTGAGGGGGAGTGACGCAAAGGAACCATCTCCGCTGCAGTGAGAGCCTGAGCCTGTGACCGTTGTGTGGACCCAGTCCACAGCAAGTGTGAAAAGAACTGTTAATGCTGAGACTGTGCTGTTGAATTGATGGTGGAGTAAAAGACCCAGTAAGCTCAAGAGCTGTGTGTGAGACTTATTGGTACAAAGATTGCAGCGGCTCACCTGCGGAGCCACATGCTTGCTCCCTGGTTGGAGGAGCTGCGAGAAGAACATAAATGCAGCATACCGAGTGCGCAGGATTTCTACCTCTGCCCAAGGACCAAGCACTACCTGTGGAGGGCTCACCATCCCGGCTGCCGCCATCACCACCATCCCCGGCAGTCCATACAGCAGGGGTGGCCCACACTGGCCACAAACCATGGGGGGCATCACGAACAATTCCCAAAAACTTAAAACTCCCCTTTTTATTGCCACACCTGTGAACTAAGGGGACCGGGTCACGTCACCATACCAGCCCTAGAAGACGACAGGGCCCCGTTCCGAGTACCCCATCCCCAGTGTGCGACACTTCAACTGCAGCAGTGAAGTTGATGAGAGTAGTACAAACACAGAGGATCAATTGATGGGGATTGTGTGAGATGGGGAAGGTGACAGGTTACACATTTTTCTTTACTCTTAATGCACTAGAAAGCAGCAGCAAGTACCAGAAAAAAATCAGAAATCAGTGTCAGTTAGAGATGATGCACTCAGAGATCAGTGTCAGTTAGAGATGATGTACTCAGAGATCAGTGTCAGTTAGAGATGATGCACTCAGAGATCAGTGTCAGTTAGAGATGATGTACTCAGAGATCAGTGTCAGTTAGAGATGATGTACTCAGAGATCAGTGTCAGTTAGAGATGATGTACTCAGAGATCAGTGTCAGTTAGAGATGATGCACTCAGAGATCAGTGTCAGTTAGAGATGATGCACTCAGAGATCAGTGTCAGTTAGAGATGATGCACTCAGAGATCAGTGTCAGTTAGAGATGATGTACTCAGAGATCAGTGTCAGTTATGGTACCTTTACACGCCGCGACGGCAGGCTGGATACATCCCGCTACTTCACGTGCACGAGCACGCTCAAACGGTCAACGCACCCTCTTTACACGCCGTCACAAGGTTCGCTACGCCACGCTACATCTATAGCTAGCTACATCGCCGGGTGTCTCAAGTAGCCAGCTGTAGCTCATTTACACACCGCTATAACCAGCTACTATGGGCGGACCTGGTGCAGCAGGGCCAGCACATAGGCGTGCTCCAATTGTGGATTACGAGCCGTCCGTACGCTGATAGGACGAAGCAATAACATCCTGATTGGGCAGGCAACGCAGGAGGCTGAGTAATACAGCACGCTCGAGCGATTGTGTAGTGTGACTCGTCAGCTCCTTTAAATATGGCTCCCTATGCAGCGACTACCAATCGTCATGCAGCAGCTTCCACCAATGATCGCACATGGGGCGCGGTAACACGGAGCCAGGGTCACGCCTTAGCTACATTGCAGCTACATCGCAGGCTGTCCCGAGTTCCCTTCCGTTGCCTCTTTACACGCCGATACAGCTCGCTACCATCGGCGTTGTAGCCATCAGTTTTCGAGCAGAGCTAGGAAACAGATGTATCTGTTGCCGGCTGTAGCGTCACGTCTTCAGACGCCGCTACGACGGGCTACATTGGCGCTACAAGCTACATTTGTAGCCTGTAGCGGGATGTATCCAGCCTGCCGTCGCGGCGTGTAAAGGTACCATTAGAGATGATGCACTCAGAGATCAGTGTCAGTTAGAGATGATGTACTCAGAGATCAGTGTCAGAGATGATGCACTCGTTTACTTTGTACTTTGTTATACTGAGGTTTTCATTTTCTGTGCAATCCTTTTTGTGAAGGAGGGAATCATTTTTTATTTTTATTTTTAAATACAAATGAAAATCCACAAAAATCCAAATATTTAACTGCAACTGACTAAAGTTTGCATTTTATAAACAATTAGTTTTGCACACTTCTTTTACTAGTCAGATGTCCCGCACCAGACGCAAAAAATGCAATATCCGTCAAGAGTGGGATGTCAAAATATACTTTTTTGCTGCATTGCCACCAAATCTCGCCACCTTGTTGAACAAGGCACAGAAAATGTCTAAAACAATACTATGGTGCAAATCATGAGAGTCAGTTATTTGCTGCAAAATTTCCACAGAATCTGGTGCATTTATTGTGATAAATCCCAACAATATGAATAATTATTGCAGCATAACTTACATGGAGTAGGTTCCACATGTCCCGTCACAGCGAGACGTCTGCACCTTACTTTCTGACCGGCAGTTGTTATACAGCAGATAGTCATAGGTTACTTGCAGTTGGCAGGATGACGTCTTTTCAATACCTGTACAGTAAATTATATCCCATTATTCTTATACTGACACAGACACAAGAGTTCTTTATTGACAGAATACAAAGAAAATAAATGATAAAAACTGGAGTAATTGTATATGGGATGTGTATACTTACACACTTTACAGCACCCATTCGGTAACAATTGAACAGTTCCCTGCAAAAACATAAAAAAAGACATTTACAGTTTGCTGAAAAATATATTTTAAGGAGAAAAAGTCCCAGAAAAGATAGAAATAAATAAAGCTATATAAAAATGCTGAGCTCAGCTATTTCTACATGTAGGATACAGCATGCGCAGGGGTTATTGCACGGGTCAGTGAGAGGTTCTGTATAAGAAGAATGAGAAATTATTACTCTGTAAGGCTAGGGCCACACTTGCAGATTTTCCACACATGTCTTTTGTGAAAAATGCATGGAAAAATGCACCCATGTAAAAAACGTATGCCCCAATAGCAAAAATGCATGTCTGAATGGACCATGCGTTTTTGGGTGCGTTTTTGGCTCAACACCAAAAAATACTGCATGAGGCATGTAAAAAGCACACAAAAACGCAGCATGTAGTTTCTGTTAACATGGGGCCCTAAGGGAAACGCATGCGTTTTTATATGGCACTAAATGGTACATGCGTTTTTTGCATGCGTTTTTGCATGTGTTTCAAGGGTCCCCCACACCTAACAGCAAAAACGCAGGCTGCCAAAAAGCACCTTAAAAAACGCATGCCAAGTGTGACCCTAGCCTAACTTAGTAATAGATTAGTTAGGGTATGTTCATATTGTGCATTCTTTCGCCTTCATTTCAGCGCTGTAAATTTGGAGCATTTTTACTGCTTTTCTTTGTTGCAAATAACGCCTTGTATGACCATGACTTTACTGAATCTCTTAGTTCATGAAGATGGGATGAAGCGGAGGCTATAAACATGTGTAAAATAGCTACACTTTTGCTGGAAAGAATGACGGAGGATTGTCGAAACGTGCGTTGGGGTCAGGCAGTACACGTGTATCCATAGCCGTCACAACCAGATATTTACCTTGTCTTACTCAAGGTCATGTTCACACCTTACAGTTTGCTTCTTTACACATTTAAATGCTGCTTTGTCCCTTTACACAAACATTAGCGGACTGCTTACTTTATACATGAAATCTACCTTATTTTCCATGCAGTTGTGGATTCTTGTGTGAGCTGTTATCTCCAGAGCATTTTTTAACAATATGTTATTAGTGCTGCAGTGCGGTGACTCCTATGTATATTGTAACTCTACATTTCACTTTTCGTACTTATACTAGCGTAATGCATATTATATTCATCCTGCAGTTATTTGACCTTTATACATTATATCTAGTATGCATTAATGACCATTGTAAATTATTTTTTATTAGATATAATTTTTGGGGGGTTGTTTAATTTTTAATACCCCTTTGCTCTGCCCTCTGCCTCTTCTGCTGCTTGGTCACCAGTTATTAAAGTTCACTTTATTTCTGTTTCAATAAAATCTCATTTTTTATACTCTAAAGACGTCCTATCGGTGTGTTTTCTAGTGTTTATCCATTGGTGCTGGAAAGGAGTGGATGGCTCACGCATTGTGAATTTGTGTGGATTCTTCCTCAATGTATCTACAGCTTTTCAGCACCAGAATCCACAAATGATACATGCAGATGTTTTTTATGCAGCTCTTGCCTGCTCCCTTATAATGGATAAAGTCTGCAACCATTCTACACAAAGACTTGACGTACTTTAGATTTACAAAATGTGGGAAACAACTATTTTTTTTTAGGGTAGACAGTAACCAAATAACTCAACCGAAACACCGTTCCTGTGCCGAGAAAAATACCGTACTGCATACTGGAACCGAGTGGAACATAGAACTTTACATCAGATTTCTTGGCTTTATTAAATTGATTAAATCATAAACCAACCAATGATGATGTCATCATTTGAAAAATGCATTTCTTTTACAAAAAAATAATATGTTAGGTGTTTACTTACAGGTTCACACAATGCTTCATTAAACAGAGGGCATGAGATTTCTGAGATGGAGGTGATGAACTGCTTCCTGATCCTTGTACAGCTGTACAGGGTGCAGTTGTCGTTTTCAGCGCTTCGAATTTCATTAGGCTGTAGAAAACAGAAAATAAGTATTAGCGTACTTTTTTTTTTCATTTTAAAGTTTTTATAGATTTTCTAACATTATAGCTTTTTCCATTAGTTGAGGGAATCAACTAAGAGATTTTCGGGCTGATCTTCACTCTACTTATTCTAACACTTCCACCAGTTGAAAACTGCACTATGGTATAGTATGGTATGGTATAGTATGGTATGGTACACTATGGTATGGTACAGTATGGTGTGGTATAGTCTAGTATGGTATTGTATAGCTTGGTATGGTGTAGTGTGGTATGGTATTGTACACTATGGTATGGTACAGTATGGTGTGGTATAGTCTAGTATGGTATTGTATAGCTTGGTATGGTATAGTGTGGTATGGTATTGTACACTATGGTATGGTACAGTATGGTGTATGGTGTGGTATGGTATAGTATGGTATTGTATAGCTTGGTATGGTACACTATGGTATGGTACAGTATGGTGTATTGTGTGGTATGGTATAGTGTGGTATTGTATTGTACACTATGGTATGGTACAGTATGGTGTATGGTGTGGCATGATATAGTATGGTATTGTATAGCTTGGTATGGTACACTATAGTATGGTACAGTATGGTGTATTGTGTGGTA
Organism: Allobates femoralis; assembly: GCA_033576535.1. NCBI lineage: Eukaryota > Metazoa > Chordata > Amphibia > Anura > Aromobatidae > Allobates > Allobates femoralis. The sequence goes on along the minus strand of JARQOC010000010.1, from coordinate 3,115,061 downwards.
TGGTATAGTATGGTATTGTATAGCTTGGTATGGTACACTATGGTATGGTATTGTACACTATGGTATAGTACAGTATGGTGTATGGTGTGGTATGCTATAGTGTGGTATTGTATAGCTTGGTATGGTATAGTGTGGTATGGTATTGTACACTATGGTATGGTACAGTATGGTGTATGGTATAGTGTGGTATTGTATAGCTTGGTATAGTGTAGTGTGGTATGGTATGGTACAGTATGGTATGGTATAGTATGGTGTATGGTGTGGTATGGTATAGTATGGTATTGTATAACTTGGTATGGTATAGTGTAGTATGGTATTGTACAGTATGGTACAGCATGGTGTATGGTATAGTGTGGTATTGTATAGCTTGGTATGGTGTACTGTGGTATGGTATAGTATGATGTGGTAGTATTGAATGGAATGGTATAGTATGGGGTATGGTATATTATGATATGTTACAGTATGGACAAACCTCCATGAGCTGGTAGATGCCATTCTGGTTTAGAATACAGTGGGTCTGTTCACACACTCCACAACAGTCTTGATCAGTCTTTTTGAGCTGGTAACCCTGTCATTAAAGAAGATGAAAAGCAGAAAATATTATAAGAAGTGATTGCATTGAGATCTACACTATATGGGTGATAAGTATGGGGATGCTTCTAAATCATTAAATGTAGGTCTTTATTCGGGCTGACAGCTGTGTATAAGCTATTACCTGTCACCAGCCCTTTTATCTGCCTTTACAAACATTTTAGCTAGAATGGCTCATTGTAAAGAGCTCGCTGAATGTGAGTCGGGTCCTGAAATAGGATGCTTGTAAAGTAGTGATAAGCGAGCACTACCAAGCTTGGGTGCTCAATGCTGGTAGTGAGAAGTTAATGCTTGGATGGGAGCAACGTGAGCATCTGAGATTGACTATGATAGAAATCAATAGGAAACTCACCCATTTTCCCAGAAAAATGCTCAAGTTCCCTACTGACGTCCATTATATTCTGTACTCGAGTCACTCATCTAAGCATCAACTGCTGGTTAGGAGTATCGATAACCCCAGCATGGTAGGGCTCACTCATCAATAGTCACGACTACTGTAACAAAGCAGTTAGTAACATTTGTTCCCTACTAAATATTTCATGATCAACTGAGGGTAGAGATGAGCGGAGCTTGTGAAATTCGAATTTGTCAACTTTGCTGAATTTTTACCCCAAAACTTTGATTTGCAGGAAATAAATTTGCAAAAAACTCAATTATGGAAAACTTGCAATTGCTTGTAAGATACATGTGTAGGAGAGAAGACAGAGAGAGAGAACCCACTGCCTTTATGAGCTCTCATGTGATATCAAAGAGAGATGACCCTGCTGACCATAGAGGTCAAGTTAAGGGAAATCAAAATCTTCAGCATACGGGTCATTCCATGTCAAGTGATCCAAAAATGAATATTTTTTTTCCCTGACGTCCTCAGATTTTTTAAAAAATTTTTCTATCTGAAGAACAACTTTATCTAATTACAAAAAAAAAGTTTTGAATTTTTTTCTTTATCTGTTAATTTTTTACAGATTTTTAAAGTTTTAAAAAAGTGCGAATTTTGGCCTGGTATGGCTTTACATTTTCTATCATATCTCGGGCTAGAAATAAGATAGAGAAACAAAATAAACACCGTTCTACTCAGAACTGTCCAGGCTTTCATCAGATATGTCACAAGAGGATCTTTGTTAATATTTTACCCATGTGATCGCAAGCGCAAAACTTTAAAACGCATTTCCGAAAAATCGGCGCGCTTTAAATATTTCAAAAACTGCCCATGTGTCTGCTTTGCTCTTAGCCACATCTGTACCAAATTTCAAGATGGGATCGCAATGGGATCATATTTTAACATATTTTACTAGTAAGAGCGTCAATGGGTCATTACATATCAAGTGATCTAAATATGAATATTTTTTTTTTACCTGACGTCTTTAGATTTTTTTTTTTTTTTTCCTTTATGAAGTACTACTTTAGTTAATTACAAATTAAAAGTTTAGAATTTTTTTCTTCATCAGTTAATTTTTTACAGATTTTTAAAGTTTAAAAAAAGGGTGAATTTTGGCCTGGTATGACTTTACATTTTTTTATCTCAGGCTAGAAATAAGATAATGAAGTGGGAGAGGCGTCATTTTACTCAAAACGGTAACAGCTTTCATTTGAGATGTTACAAGACTATGTTTCTTTATATCAAATTCAAACTATTGACGGGCAATTGTGAAAAAATGACTGATTGTGCTCTTGGTGACTTTTGAATTGACACTATAATAGTTAAATATTTTGCACTTAGGTCCAATGAATGCGTCCATGGGGTCAAGCTGGGACAGAGTCATCACAAATTAGCCTTATTTGCAGATGACCTGCTACTTTACATCTCCCAGCCCCTGGTCTCCATCCCTTCGGTCTTAATGGAGTTTGAACGGTTCGGACAATTGAGCAACTTTAAAGTGAATTGCTCCAAAACCGAGGCACTCAATATTTCTTTGCCTGGAGAATTGGTTTCTCATCTATCTAAACAGTTCCCATTTAAATGGAAAGTAGAAGCCATTAAGTACTTGGGAGTCCTTATACCAAAAGATCTTAAACAAATATTCAATTTAAATTATCAACCCCTTTTGACTAACGCGGAATCGGCATTTACCTCCTATAGACAATTAAAGCTATCCTGGTTCGGGAGAATAAACGTAGTCAAGATGGATGTCTTGCCCCGACTCTTATATACTTTTCAGACAGTTCCTGTTCTATTGGATAGAGGCTTCCTCTCCAAAATGCAATCTATGATCCTTAGATTTGTCTGGGGGAACAAGAGGTCCAGATTGCGAATGAATATCCTATCCTTGCCCGAGACCAGAGGAGGGGTTGGACTACCCAACATACGAGCGTACTTTGAGGCTTCCTCTCTTGTTAGAGCTCTAGATTGGCATTATCATGCGTCCTCCAAGAAATGGGTAGGGGTGGAGCAAGAGGGTTTGGGGATTCCGCTGAAACACCTGCTTTGGATTTCCCCTAAAGACTCCACAGACCTAGTACCTTTGACAGACATGACCAGAAACACCTTGAAGGTATGGCACCTAGTGACGAAAACCCTCCGCTTAAACGACAGACTTAGCCCTTTGACTCCCCTTTTTTCCAACCCATCTTTCCCACCCGGATTTGACAGGCAGAGATTTTTATGTTGGCGGAGTCTGGATGACACCCGAGTAGGACAGACTCTGTCCAGTGGTGGTTTGCCCCCGATGGCAGAGCTACAACTCAAAGAACCTACGAGACCTCTTAAGTGATTCGAATTTCTCCAATACAGAGCATACTTATATTCAGCTGACCACTCTTGCAGGGTAAGATTGACGCCCAACGTATTGGAGAGGTTATTCCAACTGGAGGCTCCACCGAGGCGCAAAATATCATTTCTATACCAGGCCTTAGGGTCCATGAGAGAGCAGGGCACCCTTTACTTCCAACGTGCTTGGGAGAGGGAATTGGGGTGTAGCATTTCAGAAGCTAATTGGCAGAAATGCTTTATATTTACTCACTCACTAGCTAGCGCTTGTTCTGCACAAGAAAGAAGCTATAAGCTGCTCACTAGATGGTACTTGTGCCCGACGACACTCCGGAACATGTTCCCTGGAACCCCTGATACCTGCTGGCGCTGTGGGGAAGAGAAGGGTACAATGATACACATTTGGTGGAGTTGTGGGGAAATCCGGCGGTTCTGGTCTGAGGTTTTCAATATACCCGGATAACAGGTAAACAAGCCGAATGCTGCCCAGAATCGGCAATGTTATCCATTTTTCCAGGTCCTATTGGGCTACAGAAGAGGGATATTCTCCGCTTTTGCATCTCGGCTGCTCGTGCTGTGATCCCGAGGTTCTGGAAATCAAGCCGGGCTCCATCTCTACTTGATTGGTTCAAAGAATTGATGGACACATATCGAATGGAGGAGCTCGCAGCTGATGCGTCGGGATCTCGGAACAAATTCTTAGGGATTTGGGTTGAATGGATTCTTTTTCACAACTCTGCAGAATTTAGGAGTATCTTTTCCAGCACAGATAATATGGCTCGACCTCTGGCTGATGGGGAGCCAGTGGGATGAGTACCCTTTCTCCTTCACATACCTCACCCTTCCCCCCCCCCTCCTTTTTTTCTTTTTTTCTTACGTGGCTTTTCTTTCCCAGTACAACTTTTTCTAATGGTTTTTGTTTCTCTTCTCTCTTCTTTTCTATCTCTCTTTTCTTCCCATCTGATACATTCAGTCTAGGTATTTCCTTTCTACGCCTATACCTTCAGAATTCTAGTGAACATTAGACAGGTATCGAAAACTCTGAGCTGTGAGTAGATCATTAATATGTCGGCCTTCCTTTCCGGTACACCAGTCGATAGACTATTCCAACTAGGCCTCAACGGGTAATGACCCACTTACGTGGTCAACCTGTTAGAAGGGGCCAAGTAATAAAAATCATTCTGCTGGGGCTGCTTGTCCCCTTGACATCAGAACATCTCAAAACCCTGAGAAAGGTTGTATACTTGAGTGTTTGGAATTATATTTAGATTGTAGTATATATTGCACCAGAGATAAGCGCAAAAGTAAATTTGCAGCTTATCTTAAAGTTACTAATAACTTTGTGAATTCTCTTTTTGTATATTTTATATGTCTCAAGATTTTGTTAACAGATTGAATGTATGTCTTTCATATGTTTTTTCAAAATTTAATAAAAATGAGATTAACCATAGTTAAATATTTTAAAATATGATCCCATCACGATCCCAACTTGAAATTTGGTACAGATGTGGCTAAGAGCATAAAAGACACATGGGCAGTTTTGGAAAATTTTTATTAAAATGTTTTTTTCGGAAATGCGTTTCAAAATGTTGCGTTTGCATTCGCATAGGTAAAAAATTAAAATTAACAAATATACTCTTGTGACATATCTGGTGAAAGCCTGGACAGTTCTGAGTAGAATGGTGTTTATTTTGTTTCTCTATCTTATTTCTAGCCCGAGATAAAAAAATTTATAGTCATACCAGGCCAAAATTCACCCTTTTTTTAAACTTTAAAAATCTGTAAAAAATTAACTGATGAAGAAAAAAATTCTAAACTTTTAATTTGTAATTAACTAAAGTAGTACTTCATAAAGGAAAAAAAAAAAAAAAATCTAAAGACGTCAGGTAAAAAAAAATATTCATATTTAGATCACTTGATATGGAATGACCCATTGACGCTATTAATAGTAAAATATGTTAAAATATGATCCCATTGCGATCCCAACTTGAAATTTGGTACAGATGTGGCTAAGAGCAAAGCAGACATATGGGCAGTTTTTGAAATATTTAAAGCGCGCCGATTTTTCGGAAATACGTTTTAAAGTTTTGCGCTTGCGATCACATGGGTAAAATATTAACAAAGATCCTCTTGTGACATATCTGGTGAAAGCCTGTATAGTTCTGAGTAGAATGGTGTTTATTTTGTCTCTCTATCTTATTCCTAGCCTGAGTTATGAGGAGAAACGTAAAGGCAGGCAACAGCGAAATTCACACTTTTTCCGAACTTTGAAAATCATTTAAAAAAAAAAAAAATTTTTTTAAAAAATTTTCTCTTCACATTTTGCATTGTCTGACATGCTATTATCAAATAACAAAATCTCAAAAGAATTAAAAATATAGAGGTAATAATCATTGGTTCACTTGACATGGAATGACCCATACACGGACATTTTGGACTTTTGTGGGGACAATTTGGGGACGATCCTTTCTGTTCTGCATGACTGTGCCCAATGCACAAAAAAGGTCCGTAAGGTCATATGTAGGTGAATTTGGTATGGGTTTAGGAAAGAATGTCCTAATCTCTCCAGTAGGTGTAATGTGTAGATGTCCCAAGACTTTGTCTGTACAGGGTATGTTACATACATGACAATACTTACTGTATATATAATACTTACCATAGGGCACTGTACACTACATGGTACATGGGTGCATGTTATCTCGAGTCCGGTCGGACTGCTTGCACTTTCTGTACACACACAGTCCTGGCATTTGTCAGAGAACACTGGTGCTCCAGGCTGCGGAAACACAAGATTACCACGTTCAGATCAAGAGTGGGAAACATTGTACAATACTCTAAACCTTAACATTAGCTTTCAGAATTAGGGAGGGCCTACATATTATATACAACACCAATATACCAGTTTTGTATTATATGCCCGGTTAACGCCATGGTGCGGTTTGGGAGCAGTGACCTAAAAGATTTTTAATTTAGCCTCAGTCATCTGGGTGGATACTTGACAGTGATTGCTCTATCCCCTCCAGCACCACCAAAGAGAAATGAGCCATTACTTAGGGCCCAAAGAAATGAATTTCACTACTGTGTAATGTACAGCAGATCCCTTTATTGTAGTCACTCCGTCTAATCGATAAAGTTCCCAAATATAAGATTTGACAAAGGAGGTGGTGATATCCTCATGTCACATTAATAAACATAAAACTTACCAAATATTCTGCATTTCCATGAACACAGACCTTCTTCCGGACTGTAAAACAGAGAAAATATATATTTAAATCATTTTAAATTGTTATACAACCATTTGGATTTGTTGACCGTGTTGGAAAATGAGGGAGTCTTGTCTGCTCCCACAAATCCTTTGCTTGTATCCACATCATGTAGACATTGTCGTACTTTGCCATAACACTTAAGATTACTCATATTTACCTTTATACTGGTGAAAGCGTTTATTGTATCACTGTATATACCTCTGATCACAAAACGATTTGGCCTAGGGTAATTTAGCCTTATTTGCAAATTTAATTATTTCTTTATATTTTCAAATAATTTTCCAATCAGAAATCTATAGAAATATCAGATAAGATGACGTACCGCATGTATACACAGGACAGCAGTGTCCGTCTGGAATGCTCCCAACAATTTCATAGCCGAGGTCACAGTTGGGTGATTTGGTTGGGCATAATTTAGGGTCACACTCTGAATGGAAAGAAGCATACGACAATTAGTCCTATGTAATCCCTTATATTTGGATTTGTTATAGTTCACTCTTTGTAGAGACACCCTGGCATGCACTTACTGCACACAGTCTCGTTGCAGCAGCTATCTTTGGGGTTGATCTGGATCACAGAATGGAAACCATCCAGCTCACATGTCAACTCTTTGACTGGCTTACATATATGAGGTTGACAAGTGATTCCACTACCACCTTCCCGGCAAACACAGTCCTGGCAGTTAAACTCAAATTCTTCTCCAAACTGTAATGAAACAACATTAATTCATAGTTAACTCAATCAAATTTCACATCCAAAGTTACCAAAACTAGAAGAACCACAATAGCGCACAGTAGACTGTGTGTAAACAAGCAAAGCTGAAGAGCAGTCGTGTGGTCCAAAAGGGGACCGGAGAGACTGAAAATGGTATATAATTAATGCACTTTCGTATGCCACACTGTATACAAACCATATGTAGATAGGATTAGTAAATAAACATTTAGCTGAGGATGATTCCTTACAAAATAACATAGAAACTCTTGTGTACACCTGTTTAGGTTTATGTGCAATATCTGGGTTGTCTGCCATCTTGATTCCTTCGTCCCCTCTGATTTGGTTCCCCTAATACAGACTACATTTTCAAGAGACTCCTTATAATAGTCTCGCTCATAATTCATGCCAGTCTGTGATATATCAGTAGGAGCAAAGGTCGATTACTTTTTTTTTCTGCGCTGCCGGTCAATAATGATGCTGTGCGTTATTAAAAAAAAACATGGTTTATTGATTCAACGCATTTCATGGCTGTCCGGCTTCATCAACAAAAAGAAAAACCACAATGGCTGAGGTTTTTCTTTTTCCTAAAGAAGAAGTGAGGCAGCTTTGAAATGCGTTGAAAAAATAAACCATGTTTAGCATCATTATTGACCGGCAGCGCAGAATAACCACTAATCGTCCTTCTCACCTACCTATCGTCTCTTTGAGTCTGTGGACCTGCAGCAGCCATCATTTATGTACCTTATTTTATCCACCAAGGTGAGCACATATGATTATTATTATTTTTCTCAGATAAAATCCATTGTGCTGTTTCTCCCTCCTAGCAGGGATATCAGTGACATAAAGGTGACATAAAGGTGAATCTTGGTGTATCCTATGTGTTGTAAAGTAGATTGTGGGGATATTCTATGTGATGTATATATCATTTTCAGTGCTGTGTTTATACAACAATCAAGAAGACAGACGTCATAATAAAACATGTCTGCCTTCTCTGCATGGAGTACAGCTCTAACAGCCGGCTCGCTGCCCCTGCTGCTGCTCAGTGAAATGCAGCTGCTCTACAAGACAATGATGTTTTAGACCCTCACTGCATAATAGACCAAGGACAGACCAGAAATGTAAAATATATCGGCATTCACAAAGTAGTTTAAAAGGATATGTGAGATTGCGCAGGTGACATAGGCAGTGTGGGAACATGAGGTGTCTTCCTATGCCCACAAGGGAAACCCTGCTTAAACTGGATAAAGGGCACTGCCCGGGCTTGTCTGAGCAGTCTGCATAGGAAGTGAGCAGCGTGTTGACCTGTGCTGGACGGGTCTCCTTCCGCTGGTCCGCTCTGTTGGGACTAATTGATAGTGTGCGCTAGTTTGTTGGACTGTGATGGTTTTCCATCAAGAAGAAGCAGGAGCTCGCTGTCAGAGGGAGTATTGCATAGAGAGGGACATCTCTGGGTGTTGCCAACGTTAGACCGAACACTTAATCCTGTTTTTGACAAGGCTGTTCATGGTGGATTCAGTCGCAGAAGAAGCCACTGTTCTCCTGGGAGTTGACAGAACTCTTGTGGACTTGCTCCCCTTAGATTTATAACACTAAACTGTAAGTCCTGAGCTCAGGCCCCGTGTACGCACTTTTTGGTGGGGATTGTGAGAACATTCTTTTTAGGTAGTAGGCTGCAGCCATTTATATAGACAAGAGGTTGAACAAGACTTATATTGTACACAGAGTTTTATACCCGGGTTTCTTATCTGTTGTAAGTGTATGTCAAGGGGGAGGAAGGGGAAAGACTTACGTTAAGATTGTTGATCATTAGTGAATTCTGCTCCAGTTCCTAACCATAGCTACATTTGCAGAAAGGTTTTTTGAAATATAAAAACTCTTTAAGTTGGTAATAAGTCCACCATTAGAATCACTTACGTGTCGTGGTACGTTGTCAGGTCCGACACATCCTGAAAAGCAGAACATTACACGTGTGATGCCAGAGGTTATAGATTTGGTGCATTAATATTTTACCTTTTTTAAATTCTATTAGTATTACAAAAGCTCTATAATTGTCAGCTGAAGAATTGTGAACCCAATATTTATATGAAACTAAACATAAGCACAAGAACCTACGGTAATCACCTATAAAATATGAAGATGAATGATATTCTATCTCCCTACTTAATTACCAGGTAATAAATATGCTAATATGTGCAGCCTAGTTTAATAGTATGACTTATTCCAAGACATCAGATGAGAAGCTTTTTTTTAAAAAATGTGATTTTGATATACTCTTCTGGGATGTGTTTATGCTATATGTGTCTGTACTATATGTTGTTTGCCTGTGGTTGTGATGGGACTTGCAGCCTGCTGAGTTCTAACAATTTATTGGACTTCTTTAATGAGAATAAAGAATGTATAGAAGGATAATGATGGACACATCTGTAGGATGGATTCTTCACCTGAAAATCAAATAATATCCTAATTCTTCTTACCACAATTGGGCACACAGATGTCCACCGCTTCGCTGAAGGGCATTGTACCCTTTGGACAGAAACATCCTTCAACCAAACGGTGATTATTTTTGTTCGCCTCCTCTTCCTCTGGACTAAAAGAGAGCAGTCGTTATTGGGTCGTTATTGGCGTGTTTGTGCAGATATGTGCTCTTCCTGCAGGGAACGCCCACCTTACACCCCAATATGTTTAGGTTAAACAATCTCTGCTGAATGGTTTTTATGGATTGTTAGCAGTAAGTGTGTAAAGCCAAAAATTGATTATTTTAACTTTATGTGAGAGTTTTGGAGTTCAGTATATCAAAATAAATAAATAAGATTTTTGATCCATTAAGGCTGGCTTCATACTTGCGTTTGTGTCTGCATGCGCAGGGCATGCAGACGCAAACGAAGTGCAACGCAGCACATACTTATGTGAAAGCAGCGGAGAATCTCCGCATGCGTTCACATTACTATGATGCCCGGGCAGCCAATCAGCTGTCTCAGGGGCGACTGGGAGGAGGAGATCAGCGATGGAAATCTCCTCCTCCCGGCACAGCTGATCTCCCGCCGGTGTCAGCGGGGAGATACAGCTGATCTGACAGCTGTTTAAATCTCCTGCGCCGACACCGGATAGTGTGATATCAGTGCAGGAGATAAGACACAGCTGATCGCTGCTTCAAATCTCCCGTGCCGACCTCACCTATTCGGTGTCAGCGCGGGAGATTTAAACAGCTGTCAGATCAGCTGTATCTCCCCGCTGACACCGGCGGGAGAGCAGCGATGGCTGTAGATCACCGGCGGCCAATGAGATCCGCAGCATTCTCCTGCACTGTCATGCGGAGGACACTGCGGATCCATTGAGATCCATGCATTTTTTGTGCGCTTGCGGATAAAACAAGCGCCCACGAATGCACAAAAAATGCAACATGATACGTTCGGAGTGCGGAGGAGGGCGCATAAAGTATGTGCATCTGTACGTAAACGCAACCGAACACAGCCAAAAAGAGAATTTTGTTTACGTACCGTAAATTCTTTTTTCTTTAATCATCAATGGGAGACCCAGACAATGGGGTTTAGGGCACTGCCCTCCGGAGGTCACACTAGGTACTACAAGTTTGTAGACACCGCCCCCTCCGCTTATAAACCCCTACCGCAGGGAACATCCTCAGTTTGGTCTACAAGCTGCGAGGAGGAAAATAAACCACACCCGAAACATCGGGAAGAACACCGTGCACAAACGGTTCAACAACCCGGCAAACACTGTCTCAACAGAGAACAGAGCCAATGCAAAACAAGCAAAGGAACAACTGGGTGGGTACTGGGTCTCCCATTGATGATTAAAGAAAAAAGAATTTACGGTACGTAAACAAAATTCTCTTTTTTCTGGTCATCATAATGGGAGACCCAGACAATGGGGATGTCCTAAAGCAATACCCCAGGGCGGGAAGAGTTCCTCAACAAGACGGATAACATGGTTCCCCTTTAAAGGTGGGCAACCGCCGCCTGTAGAACCCGCCTGCCCAAATTTGCATCCGCAGAGGCATGGGCATGCACCATATAGTGCTTAGAGAAAGTGTTAGGCTGGACCAAGTGGCCGCCTGACACACCTGTAGAGCAGATGCTCTATGTCGCAAGGCCCATGAGGCACCTACGGCTCTGGTAGAGTGAGCCTTCAATCCCACCGGGAGAGGCAAACCAGAAGACCGGTAAGCCTCTTGAATGGAAGCCTTAATCCACCTGGCTAAGGTTGACTTTGAAGCCGCGGACCCCTTACAGCGACCTGTCGTAAGAACAAACAAAGAATCCGAACTCCTAAAGGAGGCGGTTCTGGACACATAAATGCGTATAGCTCTCACGAGATCCAGAGTATGGAGGTCGCGCTCAACCTGATGAACGGGAGCGGGGCAAAATGATGGGAGAACAATCTCCTGGTTCAGGTGAAACGTTGAAACCACCTTTGGCAAGAATTCCGGCCGTGGACGCAACACCACCTTGTCTTGGTGAACCACCAGAAAGGGAGACTTGCACGATAGTGCAGCCAATTCTGAGACCCTCCTCAGAGATGTAATCGCCACCAGAAAAGCCACCTTCTGGGACAGACGAGAAAGGGAAACCTCCCTCAGAGGCTCAAATGGCGGTTTTTGCAATGCCGCCAGGACCATGTTAAGGTCCCACGGATCCAGAGGTCTTTTGTAGGGTGGAACCATCCGCGACACCCCCTGCAGAAATTGACGGACCTTCGGGAGAAGCGCCAATCGTCTGTCAAACAGCACAGAAAGTGCTGAGACCTGACCCTTTAAGGAGCCAAGGGATAATCCCAACTCCAAACCCGACTGTAGGAAAGCCAACAATGTCGGGATGGACAAGGGCCACGGGGACCGGCCCCCAGAGGCACACCAGGTAAAAAAGATTTTCCACGTCCTGTGGTACATTTTCCTGGAAACTGGCTTTCTAGCCCGATTCATAGTGGCAACCACTGTAGGAGAGAACCCCCTGGATGTCAGCAGCCAGGCCTCAAGAGCCATGCAGTCAATCTGAGGGCCTTGGAATTGAGGTGGAAGAATGGGCCTTGCGCGAGAAGATCTGCGCGTTCTGGAAGAGCCCACCTGTGTCCGCCTGACAGTTGTCACAGGTCCGGATACCAGGACCTCCTGGGCCAGTCTGGAGCCACTAGAATGGCTACCCTGCATTCCGACCTGATTTTCCACAGCACCCTGGGAATCAGAGCCATAGGAGGGAACACATATGGTAGATTGAATCTGGACCAAGTCAAGATCAGGGCGTCCGCTCCCAACGACTGGGGGTCCCATGACCTCGCCATGTATTGCGGAACCTGATGATTCAGCCGGGAGGCCATCAGATCCACGTCCGGAGTGCCCCATCTGCTGCAGATGTCCCGAAAGACGTCTGGATGAAGGGCCCACTCTCCGGCGTCCATCCCCTGCCTGCTCAGATAGTCGGCCTCCCAGTTTTCGACCCCTGGGATGTGAACTGCGGAGATCAGGCAGTTGTTGTCCTCCGCCCAGGATAGGATGCGGTGGACTGCGGCCAGAGCCTCTGCACTCCTGGTTCCTCCTTGATGATTTATATAAGCGACGGCCGTCGCGTTGTCGGACTGAACCCGGATGGGATGTCCTGAGAGGAATCTCTGAAAGGCCAGGAGTGCTAGATAGATCGCCTTGATCTCCAGCACGTTGATCTGTAATGCCGACTCCGACAGAGTCCAGAGGCCTTGGGCCCTGTGGTGTAAGAACACCGCACCCCAGCCCTTCAGACTGGCGTCGGTGGTCACCACTAACCATGACGGTTTGATGAAGGACCGGCCCCGCGACAAGTGATGTGGTTGAAGCCACCACTGCAGGGAATCTCGGTTGTGACAGTGTCACCAGCCGATTCAGCGAGATCGTCCTCTTGTCCCACCTGCGTAGTATCTCCAGCTGGAGAGGACGGAGGCGAAATTGTGCAAACGGCACCGCCTCTATCGCCGCCACCATGCGACCCACCAGCTTCATCAACCCACGAAGGGACGATTGTGGTGACAGGAGCACTGCTTGTACTCCCGATCGGATCGCCACCTGTTTGGATTGTGGCAGAGACACCAGGGCTGAGGACGTGTTGAAGTCCATGCCCAAATAAGTCAAGGACTGGGTCGGAACCAAGGTTGACTTCTGAACATTGAGGAGCCAACCGAATTGTTCCAGAGACCGCATGGTCACATCCAGGCTCGCTTGACAGAGGTGTTCCGATGGCGCCCTGACCAGCAGGTCGTCCAAATAGGGAATGACGGCATGGTCCTGCACGTGCAGGAGAGCCATCATAGAGGCCATCACTTTTGTGAACACCCGTGGTGCCGAGGCCAAGCCGAACGGCAGCGCCACAAATTGGAAGTGTTCCTCCCCCACTGCAAATCTCAACCATCGCTGGTGAGCCGGTGCAATGGGCACGTGAAGGTAAGCGTCTCTGATATCTATGGACGCCAAGAAGTCCCCCTGTGACACAGCCGCGATCACTGAGCGCAGTGATTCCATACGGAACTTCCGAACCAGCACGTGGCGGTTGAACAACTTCAGGTCCAGAACCGGGCGGAAGGATCCGTCCTTCTTTGGGACGATAAAGAGGTTGGAGTAAAAACCCCTGAACCTCTCCCCGGAAGGTACCGGGACCACCACTCCGTCTCTGCGGAGTCCCTCCAACACCAAAGAAAAGGCCTGAGCTTTTTCTGGGGAGGGGACCGACCGATGGAATCGGGATATCGGTTTTGACGTCAGCTCTATCCTGTAACCTCGCGAGACCACGTCTCGAACCCACTGATCTGGAACGTGAAGTAGCCACTCGTCCTGAAAGCGAGACAAGCGGCCCCCCACCTGTGGGGAGGCAGGAAGAGAGAGCGAGTCATGTAGAGGCGGGTTTGGGGGTGGCAGCTGCTGCCCCCGCCGGCTTCTTTGGACGACTCTTAGAGCGCCACTGAGAAGCGGGCTTGCCCCCTCGGTCCGTGCGAGCGGACGGTGCTGATGACTGTGAGCTGGACCGAAAGGACCACTGTTTTGGGTTCCTCTTAACGGTATACCGTGGCTTAGGTTTATTCTGCGGTATTTTAGACTCAGCAGAATCCTTAATTAGCTTGTCCAGCTCTGTGCCAAAAAGCCTGTCACCAGAGAACGGAAGATTCTGCAGAATCTTCTTAGATGTGGCATCTGAGTCCCAAAGACGTAGCCACAACAACCTGCGGATCGCTATAGCATTGGCCGAAGCCACAGCTGAGCGAGTGGCAGTTTCCAGAGTCGCCGTTCTGGCGTAGTCCGCATAGGCCCTCGCCCTCTCGGTAAGTGCCAGGACCTCTGGACTGGACCTTGCCAGGTCAGTGATACCATCCAAGCAGGTAGTGATCGCTTGTAAGGTCCAGACCGTGGCAAAGTTAGGGGCAAATGACGACCCCACCGCCTCATAGGAAGACTTGGCGAGTTGCTCGACCTGTCTATCAGTAGCATCCTTCAGTGAGGAGCTATCAGAGGCAGAGAAAAGGGAGCGTGCAGCAATCCTGGTCATGGAAGCATCCACCTTCGGGGACTGCGACCACTCCTGAAGCACCTCCTGGGGAAAGGGGAAGCGATTGTCCTTAGGTTTGCGGACATAACGCCGCCCAGGATGTAACCTGGGGGCTCTAATCACCCTTCCAAAATTAGTATGGTCCATAAAGGAGCCACTTGGTCTAGCCTCCGGCCGCAGCCATTGATAGACCTCCTTCGGGTGCACCGTCACCTCCTCAGGGGGTGTCACGAGACGTAAGGTCTCGTTGATAGAGGACACCAGATCCTCCACCCCATCTGGTGGTTCAGACACAGATACAGACCCGAAAGTCGAACCCCCATCATCTTCCTCACCATCAGAGGAACGCTCCTCCTCAGAGAGTCTGGAGCTCGGGTGAAGCCTCACGACGAGCCCGCTTAAGGGGTCTCACAGCAGAAGAGGGAGACACCCGGGGGTAACTGGAAGGAGTAGCTGGGCTATCCAGTCTCCTATTAAGTGCCTCCAGGGATTGCGACATGGAGGACAGCTGAGACAACAGAGATTCATTGATCCTGTTCTGAGTCTCCCAAGGCCCTGAGATCACCTGAACCTCGGGGTATAGCACCGGGTTGCTGACCCAGCAGTTGCAGCCCGGGCCTCTGGGCGTCCACAGTTATTGCAGGACCCCTCCACCAGTGTTCCATTGCACGTAGCACATGTAACGGTGGTCTCAGCCGCCTTAGCAGCGCGCTTCCCAGCTGAGGACATGGCCACAGTAGGGGTAGATAAGCCCAATTGCAGACAATAAAACCGGAGAACCCGGTGGCTTACCGACCGCTGTAAAGCGGTATGAGGGAGCGGTGTGTGTGTGTGACCTCCGCGCCGTCTTCCGGTCTCCCCTCTTGGAGTGCAGACGCACGCTGCATACAGTTCCCAGCCGGGAAGTGAGGGTAAAGATGGCCGCCGACAGAGAAACTGTGGGCGGCGCCGAAGACACGCGGGAAACACACGCACACGCCCCGCGGTGACGTCACCGCACGGGCTGCATCCCATCCTCCAAGCATCCTTCTCATGAGGGAGCTGGAGCCCGCAGGGCGGGAAACAGTGTAAAAAACATTGTACACAGACTGCAAATACATATCACACATCCGCAGCCTACGGCCTCAGCCCCTGTGACACAGCACAGGGTACACCCGCAGAACCGCGGGCCCGAGGGCAACGCGCGGTCTGAGTGTCATGAAACACATAAAGTGCCAGACACTACCCCCAGGCACACAGGAGACACAGAGTGCCTCAGTGCCGGTCCGGTCTGTAAGCACCATTCAGGGAGGCCTCGGACGGGGGTGCAGCACCAGTCTGGAGTGTAAGCACCATTTAGGGAGGCCTCAGACTGGGCCGCTCAGCCCAGTCCGGAGTGTAAGCACCATTAAGGGAGGCCTCGGACTGGGCTGGCTCCAGTCCGGTCTGTAAGCACCATTTAGGGAGGCCTCGGACGGAGCGGAGCTGTGCAAGGCTCCCATCTCCCACTCACCAGAGCCCCCCAGAGAGGGATGGAGAGGAGTGTAACAGCGTACCGGGAGAACACCAGGTGTCCAGGCCCTAGGCCCTCCGGTACCTCCACCAGCGTGTGCCACTAAGGGTGAGCGGGGAGGCTGTCACCGGTCCCGACTGGGACCTTATTACCTTGTCTTCAGACGCCATCACGAAAGTAGTGAGAATGCAGTGAAGTGCAAGCAAAGCGTGATCCTCCGAGCACACTAAGTTTAAAACTGAGGATGTTCCCTGCGGTAGGGGTTTATAAGCGGAGGGGGCGGTGTCTACAAACTTGTAGTACCTAGTGTGACCTCCGGAGGGCAGTGCCCTAAACCCCATTGTCTGGGTCTCCCATTATGATGACCAGAAAAATGCAGGCACATGTGTTCCTATATTTAACAAGCGTTTGGCTGCGTTCGGTGCGCTGCGTGCCAAACGCAAGTGTGAAGGCACCCTAAAAGGGTTTTCCAACTTTGTCACCCTCTGATCATACGGGAGGCCTTCCATCCCTTGTAATAATCTAATCGCCCACCTTTGAACTGATTCTATCTTCCGAATATCCTATTTATAAAATGTGGAACCCAGAACTAGATCCCATATTCTAGATGTGACCTTATTAATGATTTATAGAGGGGTAACATTATGCTAGGACTGTGGGATTTATTTACCCTAAAACCCTGTTTGCTTTTGCAGCTGCTGCTTGACATTGAGCACTGCTGCTTAGCTTATGTCCTTCTCCTGTTCTGTCGTCCTGAGTTTACTTCCATTTAATATAATGTAGCAATAGGATTACGGTACTCCATCCTAGGTGCATTACTCTATATATATCAGCTGTCAAGCATTTGCCCATTCAGACATTTTATCCCGATGATTTAGTGAATGACAATAAATTTAATATAATTGTAGATGTTTTAACACTTACGTGGTTGCACATGTTTTCGGTAAAGCCTGGCCACAGGCATTGTATACTTTGTGTGAGGGGCAGGAAATAGCTGGGATAAATAATAACCATCCATTAATATTAGTTTGTCACTTATTATCTGCATAACTTGTACAAGTCATTGTTACACAGATAAACTTACTGCATTCTGCAGCGTGAGATCGCCAGTCAACGCAAACCCCTTGATCCCCACAGATAAAAGCGTATTGCTGCAAGCTGGTGCACTCAATGTTGGAGTTGGAAACATGGCAGCTATCGTAGTTACATGCCTTGTAAAAATTGTCGGGTGACACAGTCTTGTGGCATTCCTTGAAGGGGCTTAAATACAAAAAGAAATGTTATTTAGGGCCACTTACAAAATGTAAAGTTGCTCAACTAATATATTGTCTAAGAAAAGAATCTCAGATTTCTTACGCTTGCAAAAGAAGTTCACATAACGGTGATGGTTTGCATTGTGTTGGAGGCACCGTGACTTTAGGGGGAGCGGTCGGCCTTAAGTGACCGCATTGAGGTTTCCTTGGATCTGACACCACCCAGGAGTCGGCCATGATTTCACAGTTTGAGATGACGGTACCATTTGGCAGCCTGCAGTCATCTTTTGTGTTGTTGGTGCAAGTACCTGCAGAGGATGGATTTCTGTGAGTACAATTCACAAAAGGCAACAGGCAGGATAGAGACAGAGACCCTAATTCCTGTGATGTGTCCCTTATAGGGATGAGCAAAATAGACTTTAACCCCATAACGACGGCCTAACGCCCAGAGACGTCGGAAAAAATGGGTACTTATGCCTGGCTGACGTCTGTAGACGTCAGCCAGGGAAAGTGCTCTAGCGCCCCCCAGTGGTCAAAAATCTCCGGGGTTTCAGCTACCGGGGGTAGCTGAGACCCTGCAGATTATGAATCGGGCCGGTTTTTACCGGTACCCGCCATGTGATCACGGTTATACACCGTTTACCGGAGTATAACCGTGATCACATGAATATACAGTGAATCGCCGGTAAATAAATGATTTCTCTGTCATGCCACAGGATCAAACCTGTGGCATGACAGAGAAATGTCTTTCCCTGTCTTCTGGTACCGGTACACAGCCCCCACCCCCTCCTTTCCTCCTAAAATGCAGCCGCAGCGCTTCACAAGCAGCGCTGCCGGCCGCCTGCAGCCCCATGCTGTGGATTCCTCACTGATGTGACATGTCACACATGTCACATCAGAGAGGAATAAGCCCCCTGCCTCCGGGTCCCCTTAGTCTCCCCCCTTCCAGGTCCGGTCTTCAGGTGCCCCCCCTCCCCAGCTCCGGTCCTCAGCCGCCGTTTCTGCACCCGCCGCCGCCATCATCTCCCTCCCATCTGAGCTGTCAGATGGGAGGGAGATGATCGCTCCCTCGGTCACCCCCCTGTCACCCCCCTGTCACCCCACTGTCACCCCCCCAGTCACCAGCGTCACCCCCCCGGTCACCGGTGCATACTTACCGGCCGGGATCTTCTTTCATCCTGCCCCCTGCGCCGACTTCCTGTTCTGTCAGGAGCATGCGCAGACAGAGCAGAAACTGCTCTGTCTGCCAAGGGAAACTGACAGCTCATGACCTCAGTGAGGTCATGGCAGGTCAGGATCCTTGGTTCACAAAGGGTCAATTGTGATCCCATGATGGGACCACAATTAACCCTTTGTGAACCAAGGATCCTGACCTGACATGACCTCACTGCAATCATGAGCTGTCAGTCTGTGCAGAGACTGTTCTGCCTGCAATTAGACTGACAGCTAATGATCGCAGTGAGGTCATGTCAGGTCAGGATCCTTGGTTCACAAAGGGTCAATTGTGATCCCATGATGGGACCACAATTAACCCTTTGTGAACCAAGGATCCTGACCTGACATGACCTCACTGCAATCATGAGCTGTCAGTCTGTGCAGAGACTGTTCTGCCTGCAATTAGACTGACAGCTAATGATCGCAGTGAGGTCATGTCAGGTCAGGATCCTTGGTTCAAAAAGGGTCAATTGTGATCCCATGATGGGACCACAATTAACCCTTTGTGAACCAAGGATCCTGACCTGACATGACCTCACTGCAATCATGAGCTGTCAGTCTGTGCAGAGACTGTTCTGCCTGCAATTAGACTGACAGCTAATGATCGCAGTGAGGTCATGTCAGGTCAGGATCCTTGGTTCACAAAGGGTCAATTGTGATCCCATGATGGGATCACAATTGACGCTTTGTGAACCAAGGATCCTGACCTCACATCACCCTACTGAGGTCATGACCTGTCATTCTCCTGGAAGAAATGCCAGCTTTTATAGCATATGGGGGACGCCCCCATATGCTGTAAAAGACTGGAAATCATCGAGGGACCTCCCACTGGACTACGTCGGACCTTCCTGCTGGACTACGTCGGACCTTCCTACTGGACTACGTCGGATGCCAAAGAATAATAAAGATGGGGTCTAAATAGTGTCTGTGTTTTTTTTCTAATAAAAATATTTTTTTCTGTCTTGTGTCTTCTTTACAATTTACTAGGGATTCTTAATGGCCCGGTCTAATATTGGCCAGACATTAAGAATCTCGGGCTTAGTGCCAGCTGCAAAAAAAGCTGGCATTAACCCCTTATTACCCAGTCTGCCACCGCTACACGGCAGCTGGAAGAGCTGGATACAGCGCCAGAAAATGGCGCTTCTATGAATGCGCCATTTTCTGGGGCGGCTGCGGACTGCAATTCGCAGCGGGGGGGGCCCAGAAAGCTTGGGCCTCCCTACGCTGTGGATTCCAGCCCCCAGCTGCCTAGTTGTACCTGGTTGGCCCAAAAATATGGCGAAGCCCACGCCATTTTTTTTTTAATTATTTCATGAAATAATTAAAAAAAAAAAGGTCTTCCCTATATCTTTGGTTTCCAGCCAGGTAAAACTAGGCAGAAGGGGTTGGTGGCAGCCCGTAGCTGCCTGCTGTACCTGGCTGGACCAAAAGTATGGCGAAGCCCCACGTCATTTTTTTTAAAAAATGTAATAAAGAAATACTAAAAAAAATGCAGGAGAGGAGACGCCCAGGACACGGTGTCTCCGAATCTTGTGCACATGCTCTAAAAGTGAGAAATTATGTGAAAAAAAGAAAATGTTCAGTATACTAAATGCTCACTATACCCCTAGATATAATCCTTGAGGCGTCTAGTTTCCAAAATGGGGTCACTTGTGCGGGAGCTCCAATGTTTAGGCACACAGGAGCCCTCCATACACAACATGGTGTCCGCTAACTATTGGAGCTAATTTTCCATTCAAATTGTTAGCGGACACCATGTCGCATGTGGAGAGCCTCTGTGTGCCTAAACATTGGAGCTCCCCCACAAGTGACCCCATTTTGGAAACTAGACCCCCCAAGGAACATATCTAGATGCATAATGAGTACTTTAAACCCCCAGGTGCTTCACAAATGAATCCATAAAAATGAAAAAAGAACATTTTTGTGGACAGAAAGTACTTTTTCATTTTTATGGATCAATTTGTGAAGCACCTGGGGGTTCAAAGTGCTCACTATGCATCTAGATAAGCTCCTTGGGGCGTATAGTTTACAAAATGGGGTCACTTGTGGGGGAGCCCCAATGTTTAGACACATAGGGGCTCTCCATACGTGACATGGTGTCCACTAACAATTGGAATTGTAAGTTGATACTTTGTTGTGTATGGCGATCCCCTGTGTGCCTAAACATTGGAGCTCCCCCACAAGTGACCCCATTTTGGAAACTAGACACCCCAAGGAATTTATTTAGATGCATAGGGAGCACTTTGAACCCCCAGGTGCTTCACAAATTGATCCATAAAAATGAAAAAGTACTTTTTATCACAAAAATCTTCTTTTTTTTCCTTTTACGGACTAATTTGTGAAGCACCTGGGGTATGAAAGTGCTCACTATGCATCTAGATAAGTTCCTTGGGGGGTCTAGTTTCTAAAATGGGGTCACTTGTGGGGGAGCTCCAATGTTTAGGCACACAGGGGCTCCCCATATGCGACATGGTGTCCGCTAACAATCTGAATGGAAAATTAGCTCCAATAGTTAGCGGACACCATGTCGCGTATGGAGAGCCGCTGTGTGTCTAAACATTGGAGCTCCCCCACAAGTGACCCCATTTTGGAAACTAGGCACCCCAAGGAATTTATTTCGATGCATAGTGAGCTCTTTGAACCCCCAGGTGCTTCACAAATTGATCCGTAAAAATGAAAATGTACTTTCTTTTCCACAAAAATTTTCTATTTTCATTTTTATGGTTTCATTTGTGAAGCACCTGGGGGTTCAAAGTGCTCATCACCCATCTAGATAAGTTCCTTGGGTGGTCTAGTTTCCAAAATGGGGTCACTTGTGAGGGAGCTCCAATGTTTATGCACACAGGGCTCTCCATACACAACATGGTCTCCGCTAACAATTGGAGCTAATTTTCCATTCAAATTGTTAGCGGACACCATGTCACGGATGGAGAGCCCCTGTGTGCCTAAACATTGGAGCTCCCCCACAAGTGACCCCATTTTGGAAACTAGACACCCCAAGGAATTTATTTAGATGCATAGTGAGCTCTTTGAACCCCCAGGTGCTTCACAAATTGATCCGTAAAAATGAAAATGTACTTTCTTTTCCACAAAAAATTTCTATTTTCGTTTTTATGGTTTCATTTGTGAAGCACCTGGGGGTTCAATATGCTCACTACCCATCTAGATAAGTTCCTTGGGTGGTCTAGTTTCCAAAATGGGGTCACTTGTGAGGGAGCTCCAATGTTTAGGCATACAGGGGCTCTCCATACGCAACATGGTCTCCGCTAACAATTGGAGCTAATTTTCCATTCAAATTGTTAGCGGACACCATGTCGCGTATGGAGAGCCCCTGTGTGCCTAAACATTGGAGCTTCCCCACAAGTGACCCCATTTTGGAAACTAGGCCCCCCAAGGAACTTATCTAGATGCATAGTGAGCATTTTGAACCCTCTGGTGCTTGACAAATTGATCCGTACAAATGAAAAAGTACTTTTTTTTTCACAAAAACTTTCTTTTGTCCTCAATTTTTTCATTTTCACATGAGCAACAGGATAAAATGCATCCTAAAATTTGTTGGGCAATTTCTCCTGAGTACACCGATACCTCATATGTGGTCATAAACCACTGTTTGGGCGCACGGCAGGACTCGAAAGGGAAGGAGCGCCATTTGATTTTTTGAATGGAAAATTAGCTCCAAAAATCAAATTGCGCTCCCTCCCTTCTGAGCCCTGCCGTGCGCCCAAACAGTGGTTTATGACCACATATGAGGTATCGGTGTACTCAGGAGAAATTGCCCAACAAATTTTAGGATGCATTTTATCCTGTTGCCCATGTGAAAATTAAAGAATTGAGGCTAAAAGAATATTTTTGTTGGAAAAATTAAAATGTCCATTTTTTGTTTCCACTTTGCTTTAGTTCCTGTAAAGCAACTGAAGGGTTAATAATCTTCTTGAATATAGTTTTGAGTAGCTTGAGGGGTGCAGTTTTCGGAATGGTGTCACTTTTGGCTGTTTTCTGTCATGTACCCCCCTCAAAGGGACTTCAAATGTGATGTGGTCACTAAAAAAATGGTTTTGTAAATTTTGCTGGAAAAATTAGAAATTGCTGATGAACTTTGAACCCTTATAACGTCCTAACCACAAAAATTTTTTTGCCCAAAATTGCGCTGATGTAAAGTAGACATGTGGGAAATGTTATTTATTAACTATTTTGTGTCACATAACGCTCCAGTTTAACAGAATAAAAATTCAAAATTTGAAAATTGTGAAATTTTCAAAATTTTTGCCAATTTTTTAATATTTTCACAAATAAACGCAAAAATTATCGACCTAAATTTACCACTAACATGAAGCCCAATATGTCACGAAAAAACAATCTCAGAATCGCTCGGATCCAATGAAGTGTTCCAGAGATATTACCTCATAAAGGGACACTGGTCAGAATTACAAAAAACGGTCTGGTCATTTAGGGGGAAATTGGCTGCGTCACTAAGGGGTTAAAGTTCAGAGTTTGTATTGAACACAGACTTTACAAATATTATCAGAGTTCGGGTTCGGAGTTCGGGTGCCTTATGTATAGAAACTATTGGAGTGAGCATAGCTGTGCTCGGGTACACTCGGGGCTCGGCCCAGTGTGAGCCGCTTGCAGTGTTTTATCGGCTTACACCGGGGGTAAACTCAGCATTATCGGATGTACTGTATACCAAAAAAATAGAATGAAAACAAAAAAACACTCCCTCCACCAAAGTACTTTGCTTATGGCTGACTGTGCGTCGGCGGAGATCCGGAATGCCCAATCAATGAAGTCCAATGAGGTTTGGGTCAAGTTTGGGTCTAGAACAGAACTTTTTGAAAAGTCCGGCTAAACCACCAGAACCCAAACTTCCACGGGTCCGCTCGTCTCTAGTCACTTACTGATATGCTTGCTGTAGTTTTGATAAAATCTGATTTATTTGCTGCAGATCTAATTGTTGAGCTCTGTATAACCCCACCACAGAAGTATTTGACACCTTTTTGTATACCCTGAGCATAGGCAGAAAGCTGCCAATCCGTTGTGAGGTTATTCAACTCTTGTTTCTCAGCAAATAGAAGTGAAAGTTGCCTCACCATGGAAATCCATCCACGTGACTCTGATTCATGTATGATCAGGGACTCCAACCCAAGCCGTGGCAAGCGGCTCCAACCAATCTAAGAATAAGGGTGTATCCCAGGTTATATAAAATGAAGTTTATTTCATCACAGCAATTTAAAATTCCATGTTAGCGGAGGAGATTATCCTCAGACGCGTTTCAGGCATTCACTCTTTGTTGATGGGGACTGAACTGACAAATGACTCAGTGACGGAGTGAATGCCTGAGACGCGGCTGAGGATAATCTCTTCCGCTAACATGGAATTTTAAATTGCTGTGATGAAATAAACTTTGTTTCATACTTGGGATTTACCCTTTTTCTCACCCTTTTGATTCTCATTGTATAAATTCTCTCATCTTTAATGTCAGCCTGTTTCATATTTCTATTTGTTCAGAATATTTGGAAGAGTAACATAAATGGCGGGAAATTGTGGAACTAGAGAAAACAGCAAATAAGCGTTTCATAGGCTTGATGTCAATCTCACATCACTATTGAACAGTTTCACATTACTTGCATTCAATATTTTGTGCATACACTGGTGCACTGCAACGCAGAAAATTAACAAATCATCTACTGTAGATTGGAACTGGAGACAAAAGGTGACAGTATATTCAATACGTTCCTACAATGTAATAGATTCCATACTTTACATGATAGAAATAAAGGAACCACATTAAAATATTTGCAAAATATTACCCCTTCACGACCCATGACCATTGTACAACGTCATGGGTCGGTAAGGGGAGTTTGATGTGAACTGCGGCGCGGAGCTTACATCAAACACCCGACATCTCAGCTGATCTCATCAGCTGAGATGTCGGACTAACAGCACCAATCGACAGAAAAGTAAAAACGTTATGGCTCTTGGAAATAGGGGAGAAAAAAATGAAAATGAAAAATTCCAAGGTCATGAACAGGTTAAAGGGATTCTGTCAGCCGGTTTTTGCTACTTCATCTAAGGCTGGAAACACACTGTCTGTGTGATATACGAGTCACTCGGATGAGTGTTGGATCATTAATCCTGAATCACCTCTCCCTGTCAGTAACTCCACATTCCCATCCTGACAGGGAGATGTCGTTCAGGGTTAATGATCCAATACTCGTCTGAGTGACTCGTATATCACATGGACAGTGTGTTTCCAGCCTAATAGAAGCATAATGTAGGCAACAGAGCCCTAAATCCCATGAGGTATCACATAGATTACTGACTGAGCTGTTCTCACACAATCAAAGAATTTAGTTTCAGGTACACAGCAGAGCTGAGATAGCTGCCATGCCCACACATGCTCTCCATAGAAATAGTGCATTCACAGCAGGGGTGTGTATGACTGCCTTGTGTGCCACTTTCTAGTCTTGTAATGTTAAGCCATCTTCAGGCGGAAGAGGGGCAGATGCCCGCCAGCCCAGTGGTTAAGCAGCAGTTTTGGGTCTGGGAGGCCGCTCTGCCCCTGAGCTCACTGCTCATGGGACACATCTGTGTACTTGCCCCCCAGGCCGAAATTTGCCAGCCAGCCCCTGTTCAGCTTCATAGCAAAAACCTGCTGACAGATTCAATTTAAGAACTATCATACGCCAGGAACTTACCGCACTGTCCTTGTGTGTTATGTCCAAATAGTCTGAAGGGCAATTTAACCGAGAAAAACAAACCATTGTAAGTGATATTAGCCTCCAACTCTGGTATTTCCACAACATAATTGATGCCAGATGTATACACTTTCACCCCATATTTCCTATAGGGCGTCCCTACAATTTCATCATTTACAAGGACCTGCAAACAAAGTTATAAAGTTAAAGGGATAAAGCAGCAAAGTTTAGACAATGACTTCTTTTAAGGAAATCATTCAATATGGGTGTTGGCCTCATACAGAATAAATCTGGAAATTTATAGGACCCCCTCCTTAATTCCGCCATGTAAGGTATTCTCTATGTATGTCAATGGGGCCATCCAGACTGGTAGCATAGTCATATTTGGCCAGTTATAGTGCTCTCTTATGGATGGCTTTTATCTTCTAGTTCAGGGAATCATTTCAAATTAGAATGACTGTTTCATAATCTGTCAAACATATCATTGCTGACTCTTACCTGTAAACTTATTGGTGTCAGACTCTTTGCTTTGATGCGTATCACCTGACTTTCATGGCTGATAATGAGATCCCGAGGACAGGAGACTCGGTCCCGTGCTCCACAATCAACGTTATCAATGTAGACTCCAAAGTTATCAACTCGCTTTTCAATTTCCTCCACTAGGGTATAGGTGCAGTTGCCCTGATAACTATAATAGGTGCCATCAAATGTGACATAATGGGGATCTCCCCAGCCATTGCATACACCTAAATGGAAAAATATTATTATATATATAAATATATACACAGTATATATGCATTTTATAATCCAAGTGTATTTACAAGTGTTAATGGTGTGATAAAGGCCCTGCGTTGGCCGAAACGTTGCATTTTTGATCCATCTTATATGTGTGTTGAGGAGGATGATCCTCGGAACCTTGGATTATCTTGAGTTTATTAACATCCAAATGAAGTCACTTTAACTCTAGAATTTTACTCTTGATAGATTTTGTCCGATTTTGACATAACTTTGACAGATTAATTATGGAGACTCACAGTCACATTCCCAGTGCCAGCAGCAGAGGTCATCATCCGGTACAGCGATTGGTTGGAGTCCATTGGCACATGTGGGTTTAGGAGGTGGTTCACACTTGAGTTCAATGATCTCCACCGTGTTGTCTTCTAGACACCTAGCCATGGTGCAGTTACATATCGCCCAGGTTTCATTATGCTGGAGAAACAAAACCACATATGAATAGTATGAGCACGAGTGGACGTGATAGGTATAAATCAAATACAGGTCACCTAGACCGGAAACGATGATAAGAAGACTTCTCCACATCTTCCACCAGCATAACAGATGGGACTATTCATTGTAAGAGCCATGACACTATGAAACCCTCTGACACACGATGTTGGGATGGTTGATTCACAGAAAAAGTTCCAAGAATATCCTGCATGCTTTACTTGAAAATTTCCCCGAAAATAAGTCACCCCCGAATATAAGTCAGGGCAGGGCTGGCGCAGAATTTTCCAATATAAGTCATACCCCGATTATAAGACAGGGTGACTTATTTTCGGGGAATATAAGACAGGGTACCGCTAAAGTGCCATTTTTGCCCATTGCATGTTTTACCTGTGTCCCCGCTGTCCCGCTGGCCCCGCTATCCTCCGTGGGCTCCCCTCTGCCCTCAGGTGCAGCCGCAGGTCCGCTGTCCCCCGTGGGCTCCCCTCTGCCCTCTGCCCTCAGGTGCCGCAGGTAACCCCGAGGGCATAGGGTTAATCTTGTGAGCCTGTCGCCCCGGCCTGACGTCACCGCTGCCGGCAGGAGCTTCTGATTGGCCAGCGGCTCCCCAGCATCTCCAGCGCTGATTGCCTCAGCGGCTCGAGTGCTGATTGGCCAACAGCTCCTGCATGAAGAAGCATCTGGACAACGCCCTGCACCGTGGAGGAATCCATAGCCCGAGGCCGCCATTACCCTAAAAAATAAGGATGTTTCCTTGCCGACTTGCCCATTAAAACCGCAATTCCGCCACACAGCCGACTTGCGGCACACTTGCGGCAGGTCCCCATACAATGTACGGTACTGTATGGGACACTTGCGGCAAGGTGCGGTTAATTGTCATTTTATTTTTATTATTTTAAGTCATACCCCGAATATAAGACAGGGTGGGACTTTTGGGGGTAAAATTAATATAAGACACTGTCTTATATTCGGGAAAACACGGTATTACCGATTATGGGTTCTAGAATTATGCAGATTGAACACTGATCCAGGGATTTGTGTGTCCCCCAAATTGTTAGATATAGGAGAGGTGGTTGTAGTTACATTGCCAAACCCAACTCCTCTCCGCTCATTTTTGCTTTCTTCTTTGAGTGACCTCTATAGAGAGGCAATCCAATGGCCATTTAATTTTTGGAAATTCACAGTAGATGGAGCCTAACAGATGGTGTGATGGTGGGTTATATGTTACTGCACTTTACAAGTGTTGTTCATATACTTTGTATTCAGCCCTTCCCCCTTCCTGTGTACTCATAACTCTCCTGAGGGTCTGATAATTGAAGTACTGTGGACATATCCTTACTTGGTCATTCTAGTTCTCTGTCGGTAAATGTGTTCACTACCCCCAGGAGTGTGTCAATAGACCTCATTTGTAGATGGGAGGTGATTGGGGGGAGGAGAAGCAGTGTGTTTTCAGTCTGTTTATGGATGCTGAGTTGAGACCAGCTCCACAAAGGGATTTAGAGAAACCTGGTTTAACTGGATACAGTAGACTGCTGGATTGTTTTATGGATTTTTATGTTTTTAAGCAATAAAGGTTCTTGGGCTGTTCACATATCTCTCATTCTGTTGATTGTGGGGCACCAGAGAAGGACCCCATGATAGATGGGGAATTATGTAAAAAAAATGTTGTTACATTTGCTTACATTGTGGAGAATGCTTATTGAAGGCTGTAAAACCACAAAAATGCAAGTGGGTAAATGAAATGCCGCTGTGGAAATTCTAGAACAAATTGTACTAGAATGGCTCATCAGCTTCACTTATGGAAACCTGATGGGAAACAAACATATACATATGACATTTACTCACCTCACGAAATGGATCAAATGGACAACCAGGCTTTTTGCTTGTTGACACAACTGTAGATGGAGTTGTGGACTTTGTTGTTGTTGTGGTTGGTGTAGTTGTTGTCTCTTGTGTTGTGCTCTGGGTAGATGTTGTGCTTACTGGTGTTGTTGTTACCTCTGGTGTGGGGGTACTTTCTGTTGTGGTGGTGGTTGTTGGTGTGCTTCCTGGTGTAGTGATTTCTGAGGTGTGTGTTGTAAGTGGAGTGGTGGTTGATTCCGTAGTCGTTTGGGTGGTGGATGAGTAGCAATTCCAGTGGTTAACATCTATAATACATTCCATGGTGCAAGTAACTTCATAGCACCAAGTCCCATTTGCAACCCCAGAAGTTATTGTTTCACCTGTTGTAGAAAAATATAACAATATTTATAGCAAATATGTAACTTCTAGATCTTTTACAAGGGAAAAAATGATACATTTTGCAGTTAAGTGGTTTTGGGTTTCCTATTTTAGTCCTTTTAGGACTGCAAGTTTATTCAATTGAAATTGGGGGCAGTTTAAAACTATGGGACAACTATGTCCCCCGGTACTCAAAGGGTTAAACAACCTCCTTTCATGTGTTCATTTAGAGCTAATCCAGCAGCATTACAGGATTGGTCCAAAGATTATATGGAGGTAATGAAAAACAGGTCCCAAAGAATAAGAAAATCAATTGTTATATAGGGTTTTAAAATCATGTAAATATCGAGATGAAATTGACATAGTTTTTTGATTTATGGATAGTCTGGAAATAAATTTAAATTACCATATAATTTCCAGCTTTAGGTATTCTCTATGAGGCAGTATGCTTGGCAATATGTCACAGTACAGCAGGGGTCAACAACCTTTCTGACCTTGAAAGCCACATACATCCAGCTCTGAGAGAGAGACACAAGCCACATCCAGCTCTGAGAGAGGGTCACGAGCCACATTGAGGTCTGAGAGAGGGTCACGAGCCACATCCAGCTATGAGAGAGGGTCACGAGCCACATCCAGCTCAGAGAGGGTCACGAGCCACATCCAGCTCAGAGAGAGGGTCACGAGCCACATCCAGCTCTGAGAGAGGGTCATGAGCCACATCCAGCTCTGAGAGAGGGTCATGAGCCACATTGAGGTCTGAGAGAGGGTCACGAGCCACATCCAGCTCTGAGAGAGGGTCACGAGCCACATCCAGCTCTGAGAGAGGATCACAAGCCACATTCAGCTCTGAGAGAGGGTCACAAGCCACATCCAGCTCTGAGAGAGGGTCATGAGCCACATCCAGCTCTGAGAGAGGGTCATGAGCCACATCCAGCTCTGAGAGAGGCTCAAGAGCCACATTGAGGTCTGAGAGAGGGTCACGAGCCACATCCAGCTCTGAGAGAGGATCACGAGCCACATACAGCTGTGAGAGATGGTCATGAGCCATATCCAGCTCTGAGAGATGGTCATGAGCCATATCCAGCTCTGAGAGAGAGTCATGAGCCACATCCAGCTCTGAGAGAGGGTCACGAGCCACATCCAGCTCTGAGAGAGGATCACGAGCCATATCCAGCTCTGAGAGAGAGTCACAAGCCACATCCAGCTCTGAGAGATGGTTATGAGCCATATCCAGCTCTGAGAGAGAGTCACAAGCCACATCCAGCTCTGAGAGAGAGACACAAGCCACATCCAGCTCTGAGAGAGGGTCATGAGCCACATCCAGCTCTGAGAGAGGGTCACGAGCCACATTGAGGTCTGAGAGAGGGTCACGAGCCACATCCAGCTCTGAGAGAGGGTCACGAGCCACATCCAGCTCTGAGAGAGGGTCACGGGCCACATTGAGGTCTGAGAGAGGGTCACGAGCCACATCCAGCTCTGAGAGAGGGTCACGAGCCACATTCAGCTTTGAGAGAGGGTCACGAGCCACATCCAGCTCTGAGAGAGGGTCACGAGCCACATCCAGCTCAGAGAGGGTCACGAGCCACATCCAGCTCTGAGAGAGGATCACAAGCCACACCCAGCTCTGAGAGAGGGTCACGAGCCACATCCAGCTCTGAGAGAGGGTCATGAGCCACATCCAGCTCTGAGAGAGGGTCATGAGCCACATCCAGCTCTGAGAGAGGCTCAAGAGCCGCATTGAGGTCTGAGAGAGGGTCACGAGCCACATCCAGCTCTGAGAGAGGATCACGAGCCACATACAGCTGTGAGAGAGGGTCACAAGCCACATCCAGCTCTGAGAGATGGTCATGAGCCATATCCAGCTCTGAGAGAGAGTCACAAGCCACATCCAGCTCTGAGAGAGAGACACAAGCCACATCCAGCTCTGAGAGAGGGTCATGAGCCACATCCAGCTCTGAGAGAGGCTCAAGAGCCACATTGAGGTCTGAGAGAGGGTCACAAGCCACATCCAGCTCTGAGAGATGGTCATGAGCCATATCCAGCTCTGAGAGAGAGTCACAAGCCACATCCAGCTCTGAGAGAGGGTCATGAGCCACATCCAGCTCTGAGAGAGGCTCAAGAGCCACACTGAGGTCTGAGAGAGGGTCACGAGCCACATCCAGCTCTGAGAGAGGATCACGAGCCACATCCAGCTCTGAGAGAGAGACACAAGCCACATCCAGCTCTGAGAGAGGGTCATGAGCCACATCCAGCTCTGAGAGAGGCTCAAGAGCCACACTGAGGTCTGAGAGAGGGTCACGAGCCACATCCAGCTCTGAGAGAGGATCACGAGCCACATCCAGCTCTGAGAGATGGTCATGAGCCATATCCAGCTCTGAGAGAGGGTCACAAGCCACATCCAGCTCTGAGAGAGGATCACGAGCCACATTGAGGTCTGAGAGAGGGTCACGAGCCACATCCAGCTCAGAGAGAGGGTCATGAGCCACATCCAGCTCTGAGAGAGGGTCACGAGCCACATTGAGGTCTGAGAGAGGGTCACGAGCCACATCTAGCTCTGAGAAAGGGTCATGAGCCACATCCAGCTCTGAGAGAAGGTCATGAGCCACATCCAGCTCTGAGAGAGGGTCATGAGCCACATCCAGCTCTGAGAGAGGGTCACGAGCCACATTGAGGTCTGAGAGAGGGTCATGAGCCACATCCAGCTCTGAGAGAGGGTCATGAGCCACATCCAGCTCTGAGAGAGGGTCACGAGCCACATCCAGCTCTGAGAGATAGTCATGGGTCACATACAGCTCTGAGAGAGGGTCATGAGCCATATCTAGCTCTGAGAGAGGGTCACGAGCCACTTCCTCACAGTAGTGTCACCTAGAGCCCCAATTGCTGGCTAATGACAGCTAAAGCTTTTCCCCAGAAATTACACTGAGGCAGTATACCAAGATCCAGGGGTTCCTTTCTTACCCCCATCCAGATCTTGTCTTCTATGTGGGGCTACTTACAGAAGTCACCATCTGGAGACTTGCTCTTCATAGGTGTTTGTTAGACCTGGTGCTTATGCCCCAAGCTGGAAAACATCTGCTAGCCACACATCATAGGCCCGTGAGCCACATGTGGCTCCCGATCTACAGGTTGGAGACCCCTGCTGTAGCCCATTGAACTTGAATGTATTACTTGCTGACCTTTGATTTTAATGACAGATCAGCTTTATCACTATAGTTCTATGATAAAAAGACAAGGGTTTCAAATTCGAGTGGACGTTCATGTTCAATGTTGGCTGATAGCAAAACGGGGAGGGATCATCTGGTACATATGTAAGAATTTAAACTCTCTTGATTAATACTTTACTTAATAAAATTATCTACAGGATAGTTAATAAATCTAAGATTGCAAGGACTATTTGCTGATGTGACCTTCAATTCATTAATTTCTATAGGTCTTCTATAGGGACTGTGGGAACCCCATTGTTGTGATCACTCAGGATTCCAGCTGTCTAATCCGGCAATCAAACATTTATTTACTATTCCATGGATAATTTTTTTTTAAATGGGAGAAACTCTTTATCCCCTTTCCAACATCTACTGCAGCAAATCATCCACCTATAAAGGCCCGGTCACACACTTCAACATCCGGGCGATCCGATCAACGATCCGACTTGACTTAGATCGCTTGAACGTCGTTCAGTGATCGCTAGTGAGGTGTCACACGTAAAGATATCTTTAACGATGCAGCAACGATTCCGCGACAAGCGAACGATACTTGCGGTCGTTTGATCACTTACGTCCATCAGTTCTGAATAGGCAAAGTCGTTAACGTTTATC
Organism: Allobates femoralis; assembly: GCA_033576535.1. NCBI lineage: Eukaryota > Metazoa > Chordata > Amphibia > Anura > Aromobatidae > Allobates > Allobates femoralis. Next base: position 3,082,352 of record JARQOC010000010.1, on the reverse strand, counting down.
GAGGTGTCACACACACTGATGCTGCAGGTTGGACGGACGATCATCGTTTGGTTTAAGGGCCGGTTCACAAACCTCCCCTCAGCGATCAGCCGACTTATCATTGATCGTTTGTACTTGTCACACGCAACAACGTTATGACGACGTCGTTGCTCCACCCAAAAAGCCATGACGTACTAACGATATCGTTAACGATATTGTAGTGTGTGACGGGGCCTTAATAGGCTCCATTAGCTTCTGTCTAGTTAGATAACACAGTTAATCACTGACGGCAGAATTTCAATGGCTAGACTGCTTGTGTACGTGTGCCCTGTCACTGCCATCTTGGTTCACCCACGAAGCCCAGCCTATAGCTTGGCTTCATAGGAGAACGTCATTTTCATTATTAATTGTTTGAAATAATACTGCAGCATATAGTGCAAGTGATCAATCAATCGCAGGAACTCAAAAATAAAGAGAAAAATGTTTTTTTTAAATTAAATATATCAACATAAAAATTGAAAAAGATATTTTAAACTGTACAAAAATTGGCGTAAAGAAAAAACATCAAAATGCCAGAAATGCCATTTTTGGAGCCATACAACAAAAAAGGCAATATTACACAATAATTATTTTCAGGATTTGGATGTTTCTTTCTCCAGATTTCCAGTAAATTACATAGAAAAGTAAATTGCATCATTCAAAAGTTCAATTTGGTCCAACAAAAAAATGAGCCCTAATATGGCTACATCAATGGAGAAGTAGAAAGTTATCTTGCAGTTATGATACATTTGTAGCCATTAAAAGGTGACATAATAACTACAAGATTATTATTTTGTTTCTCCCACTGACAGCAATCAATCTTATTTTAGGGAAGAAGGACATGAAAAAACAAAAGCAAAAAAAAATTGGAAAAAGTTAGTGATGTTTCCCAAATATAGAAAATTCTGCCAAATTTTCCCCTACAGTATATCGCAAAGGGGATAACAGTGAAGGGTCGACTGTTGTACCCATCCTCCCCCATTACAAGAACGAAGAGTTGCATGCCCAAAGCCTGAGTGGAGAGGCTACGGAGCATGCAGGAATCATCCATTCACTGTCTATGGCACCACAGGAGAGAGGCAAAACCTGCATTCAGCTCATTATCTGCAGCAGTCCCAGAGATTATATATAGAGTAGTGTCATTCATGCTTGACCACTGCTCCAATTCATTTCCATTTTAGTAGTAGGAGTCTAGCAATCAGACCTCCACATATCTTCCAGTTGTCACTTATCTTATGTTTGCAAATCTTAAAGGGACTCAGAACGACTGTTCAAACCAAGTACAGCCCCTCAGTGCATCATGGTGGGACCAAACATTTAAGTGCACCTTCCCACCTGCTTGTTTTCCAACCATTTCCACCCTTCTCTGCCTCTATGAAGCCAGAGCTGTCAATCAAAGAGGGGAAGGTAGAGATAAAGGGAAAACAAACAGGTGGGAATGTGCATTTAAATGTTTGGTCCCGCAGTGGTGCATCGAGCGACTGTGCTTACTGTTAACAGTCATTCTGTGCTGACAGAGTCCCTGTAATAATAAATACATTTTAAATCAAAATCTTGTGAACCCATTAATTAGTATTGAATTGATGATAAATGCAGAATTTTACAAATCTGGGAACAACGTACCTGGGATAGGTTCCTTTGTGGCAACAACACATACTGTGGAAGTCTGATGTTGTTCTCTTGTGTGATGATTTCTGAAGTGTAACGGAACTAGTAGTTGTAGTAGGTGGTTGTAGGGGGAACTGCTTTCAGTGTAGTAGTAGGGTGGTTGTAGTAGTGCTGTGTAGTAGGTGATGTGGTGGTGCTCGTGAGAGTTTCAGACGTTGTGCTTTCAGTATCATTATAATTGTGCTTGTTTGTGTAGTGGTAGGTTGATAGTGGTTGTTGGGTGGTTGTAGGATATAGTAGTACTGCTTTCAGGAGTAGTAGTAGGGTAGTTGTAGAGGTAGTAGTACCGCTTTCAGTGTCATAGTAAGGTGGTTGTAGTAGTGCTGGTGTAGTAGGTGATGTGATGGTGCTCGGAGTAGGAGTTTCAAAAGTTGTGCTTTCAGTATCTATTATAATTGTGCTTGTTTTTGTGTAAGTGGTTTGTAGGTGTAGTATACTCAAGTAGTAGGTTGTGTAGGTAAGTAGTGTGGTTGTAAGTTATATGCTCAGTGTAGTAGTAGGTGATGTATGGTGTATACTACTTCAGGAGTAGTAGTAGGGGTGTTGTAGAGGTAGTAGTACTACTTTCCGGTGTATAGTAGAGGTGGTTGTAGTAGTAGCTAGGTGAGGAGTAGGGTGTTGTAGAGGTAGTAGTACTGCTTTCAGGTGTAGTAGTAGGGTAGATGTAGTGGTAGTAGTACTGCTTTCAGGTGTAGTAGTAGGGTGGCTGTAGAGGTAGTAGTACTGAGTTTGGTGTAGTGTGTAGTAGGGTGGTTGTGGGTAGTAGTACTGCTTTCAGGTGTAGTAGTAGGGGTGGTTGTAGGGTAGTAGTACTGCTTTCAGGTGTAGAGTAGGGGTGGTGTAGAGGTATAGTATACTGCTTCAGGTGTAGTAGTAGGGGTGGTTGTAGAGTAGTTACTGCTTTCAGGTATAGTAGGTAGTAAGGTGTAGGTTTGTAGAGGTTGTAGTACTGCTTTCAGGTGTAGAGTAGGGGTGTTGTAAGTGTAGTACTGCTTTCAGGTGTAGTAGTAGGGGTGGTTGTAGGGGTAGTAGTACTCTTTCCGGTGTAGTAGTAGGGTGTTGTAGTAGTACTGCTTTCAGGTGTAGGAGTAGGGTGGTTGTAGGGTAGTAGTACTGCTTTCAGGTGTAGGAGTTGGTGGTGATAGAGGTAGTAGTACTGCTTTCAGGTGTAGTAGTAGGGGTGTTAGAGTAGTAGTACTACTTTCAGTGTAGTAGTAGGGTCGTGTAGTAGTACTGCTTCAGGTGTAGAGTAGGGGTGGTTGTAGTGGTAGTAGTACTGCTTTCAGGTGTAGTAGTAGGGGTGGTTGTAGAGGTAGTAGTACTACTTTCCGGTGTAGTAGTAGGGGTGGTTGTAGTAGTATGCTTTCAGGTGTAGGAGTAGGGTGTTGTAGAGGTAGTAGTACTGCTTTCAGGGTAGTAGTAGGGGTGTAGTAGTAGTACTGCTTTCAGGTGAGTTGTGGTGAGTGGTAGTAGTACTGCTTTCAGGTGTAGTAGTAGGGGTGGTTGTAGAGGTAGTAGTACTACTTTCCGGTGTAGTAGTAAGGGTGTGTAGTAGTACTGCTTTCAGGTGTAGGAGTAGGGGTGGTTGTAGTGGTAGTAGTACTGCTTTCAGGTGTAGTAGTAGGGGTGTAGTTGTAGGTAGTAGTACTGTTTAGGTGTATGTAGTAGTAGGGGTGGTGTAGTAGTACTGCTTTCAGGTGTAGGAGTTGGGGTGGTTGTAGAGGTAGTAGTACTCTTTCCGGTGTAGTAGTAGGGGTTGTAGTAGTACTGCTTTCAGGTGTAGAGTGGGGTGGTTGTAGGGTAGTAGTACTACTTTCGGTGTAGTAGTAGGGGTGTTGTAGTAGTACTGCTTTCAGTGTAGAGTAGGGTGGTTTAGTAGTAGTACTGCTTTCAGGTGTAGTAGTAGGGTGGTTGTAGAGGTAGTAGTACTGCTTTCGTGTAGTAGTAGGGGTGGTGAGTAGTAGTACTGCTTTCAGGTGTAGGAGTAGGGTGGTTGTAGTAGTAGTTAGGTGAGAAGTTGGGGGTGTAGGTAGTAGTACTCTTTCGGTGTAGATAGGGTGTTTGTGTAGTTACTGCTTTCAGGTGTAGAGTAGGGTGTTGTAGTGGTAGTAGTACTACTTTCTGGTGTAGTAGTAAGGGTGATTGTAGTATACTCTTTCAGGTGTAGGAGTAGGGTGGTTGTATAGTACTGCTTTCAGGGTAGTAGTAGGGGTGGTTGTATGGTAGTAGTACTGCTTTCAGGTGTAGGAGTGGGGTGGTGTAGAGTAGTAGTACTGCTTCAGGTGTAGTAGTAGGGTGGTTGTAGTAGTACTGCTTTCAGGTGTAGAGTGGGTGGTTGTAGAGGTAGTAGTACTACTTTCCGGTGTAGTAGTAAGGGGTGTTGTAGTAGTACTGCTTTCAGGTGTAGGAGAGGGGTGGTTGTAGTGGTAGTAGTACTGCTTTCAGGTGTAGTAGTAGGGGTAGTTGTAGAGGTAGTAGTACACTTCTGGTGTATAGTAGGGGTGGTAGTAGTAACTCTTTCAGGTGTAGATTGGGTTGTAGAGGTAGTAGTACTACTTTCCGGTGTAGTAGTAGGGTCGTGGTAGTAGTACTGCTTTCAGGTGTAGGAGTAGGGTGGTTGTAGTGTAGTAGTACTGCTTTCAGGTGTAGTAGTAGGGGTTGTAGAGGTAGTAGTACTACTTTCCGGTGTAGTAGTAAGGGTGATTGTAGTATACGTTTCAGGTGTAGGATAGGGGTGGTTGTAGGGTAGTAGTACTGCTTTCAGGTGTATAGTAGGGTGGTTGTAGGGTAGTAGTACTCTTTCAGGTGTAGTAGTAAGGGTGTTGTAGTAGTACTGCTTTCAGGTGTAGGAGTAGGGGTGGTTGTAGAGGTAGTAGTACTGCTTTCAGGTGTAGTAGTAGGGTGGGTTGTAGTGTAGTAGTACTGCTTTCAGGTGTAGGTAGGGTGGTTGTATGGTAGTAGTACTGCTTTCAGGTGTAGTAGTAGGGGTGGTTGTAGTAGTACTGCTTTCAGGTGTAGGAGTTGGGGTGGTTGTAGAGGTAGTAGTACTACTTTTCGGTGTAGTAGTAGGGGTGGTTGTAGTAGTACTGCTTTCAGGTGTAGGAGTAGGGGTGGTTGTAGTAGTACTGCTTTCAGGTGTAGGAGTAGGGGTGGTTGTAGTGGTAGTAGTACTGCTTTCAGGTGTAGTAGTAGGGGTGGTTGTAGAGGTAGTAGTACTACTTTCTGGTGTAGTAGTAGGGGTGGTAGTAGTAGTACTGCTTTCAGGTGTAGGAGTTGGGTTGTTGTAGTGGTAGTAGTACTACTTTCCGGTGTAGTAGTAGGGGTCGTGGTAGTAGTACTACTTTCAGGTGTAGGAGTAGGGGTGGTTGTAGTGGTAGTAGTACTGCTTTCAGGTGTAGGAGTAGGGTGGTTGTAGAGGTAGTAGTACTGCTTTCAGGTGTAGTAGTAGGGGTGGTTGTAGTAGTACTGCTTTCAGGTGTAGGAGTAAGGGTGGTTGTAGAGGTTGTAGTACTGCTTTCAGGTGTAGTAGTAGGGGTGATTGTAGTAGTACTGCTTTCAGGTGTAGGAGTTGGGGTGGTTGTAGAGGTTGTAGTACTGCTTTCAGGTGTAGTAGTAGGGGTGATTGTAGTAGTACTGCTTTCAGGTGTAGGAGTTGGGGTGGTTGTAGAGGTAGTAGTACTACTTTCCGGTGTAGTAGTAGGGGTGGTTGTAGTAGTACTGCTTTCAGGTGTAGGAGTAAGGGTTGTTGTAGAGGGTGTAGTACTGCTTTCAGGTGTAGGAGTAAGGGTGGTTGTAGAGGTTGTAGTACTGCTTTCAGGTGTAGTAGTAGGGGTGATTGTAGTAGTACTGCTTTCAGGTGTAGGAGTTGGGGTGGTTGTAGAGGTAGTAGTACTACTTTCCGGTGTAGTAGTAGGGGTGGTTGTAGTAGTACTGCTTTCAGGTGTAGGAGTAAGGGTTGTTGTAGAGGGTGTAGTACTGCTTTCAGGTGTAGGAGTAAGGGTGGTTGTAGAGGTAGTAGTACTACTTTCAGGTGTAGTAGTAGGGGTGGTTGTAGAGGTAGTAGTACTACTTTCCGGTGTAATAGTAGGGATGCTTGTCGTGGTGCTGATTGTAGTAGGTGATGTAGTGGATGGTGTAATAGTGGTTGTTGTGGTAGTAGTACTTGTTGCAACAGTTGTATTCACCCCTAGAAAAGTGGAAAAAAAAACATTTATTATAATAAATAACATAAATACATTTCTTGTCCTGTTACAAAAAATAATGTGGCAGCTTCTTTACTGTAATTTATATTTTGTAGATTTATTCAAAAATGTATTTTTGTGACAATAACATCTAACGAGGATACTAGTACATGTGATATTATCATGACCCATCTAAATATCCAGTATTTTCTGCAGAGAGAATAGAAGAAGGAATAAATAATGAAATCTGTAACACATAGACATTACAGAAAAACATCCCTTTGTTTGACCTCCAGTATATTTCCTTACACATAGCCATACCGGCAGATGCCAGGATTTACCTATAGGAAGAGATGGAGATACCAAGATCAATAGGGTTTATCCCATAGAGAAATTGATCTAGGTGAGGGGTACAAAAGTTTCTCATCTATTGGGGATGTATAACCCAAAATTGAGGACCCTAGGCATGATAGCTCTGCACTACCCTCCGGTGGGGAGATCCCACCCTGTAGAACTAATGGTAGGAGGCAAGGTATGGTAGTCTGCACTGCGGGTGTTGGATTTAGGATATCCAGAGGATGTGGTACAGGACAGGACAATGTGGTTACTCGTGATGCATTTTAAAGATGAAACAATTTCTTCATCAGGAGAACCACAAACTTAGAAACGCGCTGAGAATAACCCACATGGTCCTGTCCTGCACTATGTCCTCTGGGTTTCCCAAATCCAATATCAGCAGCACAGTGTACAAATATACGGTTGTTTGGGTGGGAAGGTGCACATGATGCATTGTGTGCCTAACCTTGGTTTGGACAGTCTTTCTGTGCTGACAGATTCCCTTTAAGGCTGGGGTCGGTTGGCCATACTAATAATCAGGTGAGTCATGTCCACATATTGAGGATGTCACTGGCTCCTGGTGTAGCACCGTGACCTTATCCACATAGTAGACAAGTGCATCAGGTGACGGTTTTTAACCTCTTCATGATCTGATCAGCTGAGATGTGTAGCGATCGGATCGATGCTGTTAACCCTTTGGATCGACAAAATGATCCAAAGCCCTGCAGCAGGGATCGCACTATTCCACGCCATGATTGGTGGTCCCATGATGCGATCACGGGACCTCCATCTGTTACATTGATAGCCTGGGATCCTCTGATGACCCCGGAAGCTGTCTGCAATCACTTCCTGTGGCTGCCTGGCGGAGCACCGGCATCTACAGAAAGTGATGATTTCTGCTACATAGAGATGTGCAGCAGCATGTGTCTACATAGCAGAAGCGATCAGAGTGTGCAGCACTGATGCCCCTCTACGGGATAAAACCTATTGATCTTGGTATCTCCATCTCTTCCTATATGTAAATCCTGGCATCTGCCGGTATGGCCATGTGTAAGGAAAAATACTGGAGGTCAACCGAAGGGATTTTTTTTATGTAATGTCTATGTTTTAAAGATTTTATTATTTATTTTTTCTTCTATGCAGAAAATTCTGGATATTTAGATGGGTCAAGCAGTGGGCCAAGAAAATGAGGTAGAAAATAAAATGAAAAGTTTTTAAAAGTATGAATGAAAAACAAAAGTTCAAATCACCCCCCCCGTCCATTGTTCTTATATCCTCCACCCTGGATCTGCCCCATCCATTGTTCTTATAGTCTACACCAGGGATCTGCCCCATCCATTGTTCTTATATCCTCACACTGGATCTGCCCCATCCATTGTTCTTATATCCTCCACACTGGATCTGCCCCCATCCATTGTTCTTATAGTCTACACCAGGGATCTGCCCCATCCATTGTTCTTATATCCTCCACACTGGATCTGCCCCATCCATTGTTCTTATATCCTCCACACTGGATCTGCCCCATCCATTGTTCTTATATCCTCCACACTGGATCTGCCCTATCCATTGTTCTTATATCCTCCACCCTGGATCTGCCCCATCCATTGTTCTTATAGCCCCCACCCTGGATCTGCCCCATCCATTGTTCTTATATCCTCCACACTGGATCTGCCCTATCCATTGTTCTTATATCCTCCACCTGGATCTGCCCCATCCATTGTTCTTATAGCCCCACCCTGGATCTGCCCCATCCATTGTTCTTATAGCCCCCACCCTGGATCTGCCCCATCCATTGTTCTTATAGTCTACACCATGGATCTGCCCCATCCATTGTTCTTATATCCTCCACACTGGATCTGCTCCATCCATTGTTCTTATATCCTCCACACTGGATCTGCCCCCATCCATTGTTCTTATAGTCTACACCATGGATCTGCCCCATCCATTGTTCTTATATCCTCCACACTGGATCTGCTCCATCCATTGTTCTTATATCCTCCACACTGGATCTGCTCCATCCATTGTTCTTATAGCCTCCACTCTGGATCTACCCTATCCATTGTTCTTATAGCCTCCACCCTGGATCTTCTCCATCCATTGTTCTTATAGCCTCCACCCTGGATCTGCCCCATCCATTGTTCTTATAGCCTCCACCCTGGATCTGCCCCATCCATTGTTCTTATAGCCCCCACCTGGATCTGCCCCATCCATTGTTCTTATAGCCTCCACCTGGATCTGCTGCATTCATTGTTCTTATAACCTCCACCCTGGATCTGCCCCATCCATTGTTCTTATAGCCCCACTCTGGATCTTCTCCATCCATTGTTCTTATAGCCTCCACCCTGGATCTGCCCATCCATTGTTCTTATAGCCTCCACCCTAGATCTGCCCCCATCCATTGTTCTTATAGCCCCCACCCTGGATCTGCCCCATCCATTGTTCTATAGCCTCCACCCTAGATCTGCCCCATCCATTGTTCTTATAGCCCCCACCCTGGATCTGCCCCATCCATTGTTCTTATAGCCTCCACCCTGGATCTGCCCCATCCATTGTTCTTATAGCCTCCACCCTGGATCTGCCCCATCCATTGTTCTTATAGCCCCACCCTGGATCTGCCCATCCATTGTTCTTATAGCCACCCTGGATCTGCTCCATTCATTGTTCTTATAACCTCCACCCTGGATCTGCCCCATCCATTGTTCTTATAGCCCCCACTCTGGATCTTCTCCATCCATTGTTTTATAGCCTCCACCCTGGATCTGCCCCATCCATTGTTCTTATAGCCTCCACCCTGGATCTGCTCCATCCATTGTTCTTATAACCTCCACCCTGGATCTGCCCCATCCATTGTTCTTATAGCCTCCACCCTGGATCTGCCCCATCCATTGTTCTTATAGCCCCCACCCTGGATCTGCCCCATCCATTGTTCTTATAGCCTCCACCCTGGATCTGCCCCATCCATTGTTCTTATAGCCTCCACCCTGGATCTGCCCCATCCATTGTTCTTATAGCCTCCACCCTGGATCTGCTCCATCCATTGTTCTTATAGCCTCCACCCTGGATCTGCCCCATCCATTGTTCTTATAGCCCCACCCTGGATCTTCTCCATCCATTGTTCTTATAGCCTCCACCCCTGGATCTGCCCTATCCATTGTTCTTATAGCCTCCACCCTGGATCTGCCCATCCATTGTTCTTATAGCCCCACCCTCGATCTGCCCCATCCATTCTTCTTATAGCCCCACCCTGGATCTGCCCTATCCATTGTTCTTATAGCTTCCACCCTGGATCTGCCCCATCCATTGTTCTTATAGCCCCACCCTCGATCTGCCCCATCCATTCTTCTTATAGCCCCACCCTGGATCTGCCCTATCCATTGTTCTTATAGCCTCCACCCTGGATCTGCCCATCCATTGTTCTTATTGCCCTCACCCTGGATCTGCCCCATCCATTGTTCTTATAGCCTCCACACTGGATCTGCTCCATCCATTGTTCTTATAGCCCCCACCCTGGATCTGCCCCATCCATTGTTCTTATAGCCCCCACCCTGGATCTGCCCCATCCATTGTTCTTATAGCCCCCATCTGGATCTACCCCATCCATTGTTCTTATAGCCTCCACCCTGGATCTGCCCCATCCATTGTTCTTATAGCCTCCACCCTGGATCTGCCCCATCCATTGTTCTTATAGCCCCCACCCTGGATCTGCCCCATCCATTGTTCTTATAGCCCCACCTGGATCTGCCCCATCCATTGTTCTTATAGCCTCCACCCTGGATCTGCCCCATCCATTGTTCTTATAGCCTCCACCTGGATCTGCCCCATCCATTGTTCTTATAGCCCCACCCTGGATCTGCCCATCCATTGTTCTTATAGCCTCCACCCTGGATCTGCCCCATCCATTGTTCTTATAGCCTCCCACCTGGATCTGCCCCATCCATTGTTCTTATAGCCCCACCCTGGATCTGCCCCATCCATTGTTCTTATAGCCTCCACCCTGGATCTGCCCCATCCATTGTTCTTATAGCCTCACCCTGGATCTGCCCCATCCATTGTTCTTATAGCCTCCACCCTGGATCTGCCCCATCCATTGTTCTTATAGCCTCACCCTGGATCTGCCCCATCCATTGTTCTTATAGCCTCCACCCTGGATCTTCCCCATCCATTGTTCTTATAGCCTCCACCCTGGATCTGCCCCATCCATTGTTCTTATAGCCTCCACCCTGGATCTCCCCATCCATTGTTCTTATAGCCTCCACCCTGGATCTGCCCCATCCATTGTTCATGTTCTTATAGCCTCCACCCTGGATCTGCCCATCCATTGTTCTTATAGCCTCCACCCTGATCTGCCCCATCCATTGTTCTTATAGCCCCACCCTGATCTGCCCCATCCATTGTTCTTATAGCCCCCACCCTGGATCTCCCATCCATTGTTCTTATAGCCTCCACCCTGGATCTGCCCCATCCATTGTTCTTATAGCCCCACCCTGGATCTGCCCCATCCATTGTTCTTATAGCCTCCACCCTGGATCTGCCCCATCCATTGTTCTTATAGCCTCACCCGGATCTGCCCCATCCATTGTTCTTATAGCCTCCACCCTGGATCTGCCCCATCCATTGTTCTTATAGCCTCCACCCTGGATCTGCCCCATCCATTGTTCTTATAGCCCCACCCTGGATCTGCCCCATCCATTGTTCTTATAGCCCCACCCTGGATCTGCCCCATCCATTGTTCTTATAGCCCCCACCTGGATCTTGCCCATCCATTGTTCTTATAGCCTCCACCTGGATCTGCCCATCCATTGTTCTTATAGCCTCCACCCTGGATCTGCCCCATCCATTGTTCTTATAGCCTCCACCCTGGATCTGCCCCATCCATTGTTCTTATAGCCCCACCCTGGATCTGCTCCATCCATTGTTCTTATAGCCTCACCCTGGATCTGCCCATCCATTGTTCTTATAGCCCCACCCTGGATCTGCCCATCCATTGTTCTTATAGCCCACCCTGGATCTGCCCCATCCATTGTTCTTATAGCCCCACCTGGATCTGCCCCATCCATTGTTCTTATAGCCTCCACCTGGATCTGCCCCATCCATTGTTCTTATAGCCTCCACCCTGGATCTGCCCATCCATTGTTCTTATAGCCCCACCCTGGATCTGCCCCATCCATTGTTCTTATAGCCTCCACCCTGGATCTGCCCATCCATTGTTCTTATAGCCCCACCTGGATCTGCCCCATCCATTTTCTTATAGCCTCCACCTGGATCTGCCCATCCATTTTCTTATAGCCCTCACCTGGATCTGCCCCATCCATTTTCTTATAGCCTCCACCTGGTCTGCCCTCCATTGTTCTTATAGCCCCACCTGGATCTACCCATCATTGTTTTATAGCCTCCACCCTGGATCTGCCCCATCCATTTTCTTATAGCTCCTCCCTGGATCTGCCCCATCATTTTCTTATAGCCTCCACCCTGGATCTGCCCATCCATTGTTCTATAGCCCCACCTGGATCTGCCCATCCATTGTTCTTAATGACTCCTCACCCTGGATCTGCCCCATCCATTGTTCTTATAGCCTCCACCCTGGATCTGCTCCATCCATTGTTCTTATAGTCTCCACCCTGGATCTGCCCCCATCCATTGTTCTTATAGCCTCCACCCTGGATCTGCCCCATCCATTCTTCTTATAGCCTCCACCCTGGATCTGCTCCATCCATTGTTCTTATAGCCCCCACCCTGGATCTGCCCCATCCATTGTTCTTATAGCCTCCACCCTGGATCTGCTCCATCCATTGTTCTTATAGCCTCCACCCTGAATCTGCCCCATCCATTGTTCTTATAGCCCCCACCCTGGATCTGCCCCATCCATTGTTCTTATAGCCTCCACCCTGGATCTGCTCCATCCATTGTTCTTATAGCCCCCACCCTGGATCTGCCCCATCCATTGTTCTTATAGTCTCCACCCTGGATCTGCCCCAGCCATTGTTCTTATAGCCCCCACCCTGGATCTGCCCCATCCATTGTTCTTATAGCCCTCACCCTGGATCTGCCCCCATCCATTGTTCTTATAACCCTCACCCTGGATCTGCCCCCATCCATTGTTCTTATAGCCCTCACCCTAGATCTGCCCCATCCATTGTTCTTATAGCCCTCACCCTGGATCTGCCCCATCCATTGTTCTTATAGCCTCCACCCTGGATCTGCCCCATCCATTCTTCTTATAGCCTCCACCTGGGATCTGCCCCCATCCATTGTTGTTATAGCCTCCACCCTGGATCTGCCCCATCCATTGTTCTTATAGGCTCCACCCTGGATCTGCTCCATCCATTGTTCTTATAGCTCCACCCTGAATCTGCCCTATCCATTGTTCTTATAGCCCTCACCCTAGATCTGCCCCATCCATTGTTCTTATAGCCCTCACCCTGGATCTGCCCCATCCATTGTTCTTATAACCCTCACCCTGGATCTGCCCCCATCCATTGTTCTTATAGCCCTCACCCTAGATCTGCCCCATCCATTGTTCTTATAGCCCTCACCCTGGATCTGCCCCATCCATTGTTCTTATAGCCTCCACCCTGGATCTGCCCCATCCATTGTTCTTATAGCCCCCACCCTGGATCTGCTCCATCCATTGTTCTTATAGCCTCCACCCTGGATCTGCCCCATCCATTGTTCTTATAGCCTCCACCCTGGATCTGCCCCATCCATTGTTCTTATAGCCTCCACCCTGGATCTGCCCCATCCATTGTTCTTATAACCTCCACCCTGGATCTGCCCCATCCATTGTTCTTATAGCCCCCACCCTGGATCTGCCCTATCCATTGTTCTTATAGCCCCCACCCTGGATCTGCCCCATCCATTGTTCTTATAGTCCTCACCCTGGATCTGCCCCATCCATTGTTCTTATAGCCTCCACCCTGGATCTGCCCCATCCATTGTTCTTATAGCCTCCACCCTGGATCTGCCCCATCCACTATCCTTTCAGTCTCTTTCCGTATTGTATATTTGCTTTGGCAAAACTAATGTGTATTTAATCCTGCCAAAAAAGCTGCTTTGAATTTGATAGATCGTAGATAGATAGAACATAGATAGATACTTTCTGTTACAGTAGATACACTGGTAGGATGATAATACCAGAAATTGCACATTCTTTAGATAAACTCATTCACACTGTTCATTATTATAATTACCAAGGCTGTCATAGACTGGTGTGGTTGATCTTGGGGTCTCAAACTCAGGAGTAATTGCTACAGGAAATTGAAAGGAATAGCATTAGTATTGTTACATAAGTCCTGTTATAAGATTGCACAGACAGTATAGCTGATAGAATTATAGTCAAACTCAGTTATTTTGGCAAATTTCACAGAAATATTTTCTTTTGTGAGCTGCTGTTTTTCTCCAGCTTTCCTACACCTCACCCTGGGTCCACATATATACATACATAGGTGAAGAGGCGGTTAGAGATACAGCTATGATAGAAATATTATAATGTTGCAGGAATTTACAGTGATACAGTTTAATCCTAATGACTTTGATGAACATTTTACATGTTACAGTTAAATAGGTCACATCAGTGGTGAATGCAGACAAAAGAGGTCCCTGTGCAAGAACAGTATACAGCATATATATATATATGGGCCTCATCACAATGCACAATCCCTGCTGCTTTGGAGCCGCCTGACACATTCCCTGTAACTCTTGGGCCTTAGCGGCAGCACCGGTTGCACCAATCATGTATCTGCCCTTCGATCTCCTGCATTTTCTTGTCAAATCATCAACCCAAAATCATTTTATCTCCTAACAAGTGTAACTATAGATGAGCTGTGGGTCATCATAAAGAATTAACTCTTTTTCTAGCAAATCATGAATAATTTGATAATGAAGTTGTCCCTGAGTGTAGAGTTGGGAGGAATTGTCAGAAAGCCGAAGTGACTACAACGTTTCCATCCTTCCTAGTTCTCACATATTCTATAAATATGTTTTCAGAAGCTGCTGGAAGGATCTTCTTCTATATTAGATTACATCATGTGATTACATAAGTAGGGAAGGATCCCTATATTCATGTTCCTTGTGTATAGAAGAGCTGTCATTGACGTGTTCTCAAGAGTGACTTACTATGGAGAGGCCTCGGTCCCACGACCGCAGATTCTCTTTTAGATCAAATGATGATGATGATGATGATGATGATACTCCGCTCAATCTCTAATTTGAGTCTCAGCTTAGTTTGATCCAATTCTCTCACCATGTAAAGTCAGAGCAGATGGAGGACAACATTTTCTCTATTTTCCCCATTCTGTGAGTGTGGGGATATTGGTCTGCACTCAGATGTCATTCGAGTGCAATCCAATGATTTCACCTACTCATAGACGTGAATGGGTGAGTAACATCCAGGTTGAAAGCTGAAATTTTTTTTCACTGAGAGATTGTGTCAGTGGAAACAATCAGGCCTCATCGTTGCTCCATTGGACACCATTGGTCTGAGTGTTAGTTGAATCGCACTCATCTGATAGATTTGCTCATGTGAGTGAGCCCATGTTCTTACTATCCTGTGCTTTTTGCTTACTTGAGAGGTGGTAACAAATGTAGTTATTGCTGTCTCCTTAAGGTGCTGAAATCTCGATAACACTGTACTTGCATTGACAAGAGTAGTTTTCCTGGGGTCATTTACACTGGCCGACCCAATCAGCGGTCATTTCATACCCTACGCATAGAATCTCAATGTTCTTTGCAGCCAATGTCATGCTTATATAGGACTATCCTGAATGATTGTTATGTATGGATACAAAACATATTACACAGCGCACATGTTTGCAGGGTTAACAGCAGCCTGTTTACACTACCTGATTATCAGGAAATGATAACAGGGCTTATTTGTGACAATCATGCAATGTAATTGCATCCTTACATAGGGAACAATAGGAATGTTCTTACCCAATAATGAACCTTTAGATTTGGCAATGGTTGGGGCTCTTGAAAGTTTGTAGGGAAACAATCGATGAAAGAAAGCAGCAGAGAGCACTTAATATACTGTATACGTGTGGCAGGCACTGACATGAGTCCTGCCCTATCCCCCATATGGAGTTACTGATAAGCCTCATTAGTGGTCACAACATTTTGCAATCTTGGGTCTAATAATGTCGGGCTCTCCGATCTGATCATTTAGAAGGGTCTGAGATTTCATAATTTAGGAGTCTAATAATGGGGATCTCTAAGGTTTGAAGGCTAAAGAATTTGCATTGTATGATTGGAGGAAAAATGTATCTGTAATAAAATACTAATAGATTTCTATTTGTTTCTAAAACATAATACTTCAGCTAAAAAGTGAGCCCCTAACAGTGAAATATCATCAATAAACCCATGCATTATAATCAGAACATAATTATTTACTATTGGTTGTTTTCTCTTACATGTTGATTTCGATGCTGTAGTAGTGGGAGTTGTTGTCACTGTAGTACTTGTGACCTTTGGAGTAGTTGTACTTTCAGTTGTTGTTGGAGTTGTGGTTACAGTTGTTGTCTCGGTAGTGGTGGGAGTTGTTTGCACTGGAGTAGTTGTGCTTTCAGTTGTTGTTGGAGTTGTGGTTACAGTTGTCTCGGTAGTGGTGGGAGTTGTTTGCACTGGAGTAGTTGTGCTTTCAGTTATTATTGTTGTTGGGGTTGTGGTTACTGTTGTTGTTGTAGTCTCAGTAGTGGTGGGAGTTGTTTGCACTGGAGTAGTTGTGCTTTCAGTTGTGGTGGTTGCAGTTGTGGATGTTGATGTTGTGGTTACAGATGTTGTGGTCTCTGTAGACGGAGTTGTCCCTTCTGGAGTAGTTGTTGACACTAAAGTAGAAAAAAAGTGATTTTATTATACAAAAGTCATGGAATATGGACAATATAAATGTGGTTTTATCATAATAGCATTTACACAACAAGGGTAAGCTTCAAAACAATAAAAAGACATGATATTTGGAATTCAGAGATAAAAAAGATGCATGCTTAATACTGAATATGCAAATGGAGTCCGTGGAGCCTCAATTAAGAGTCTCAAACATGGCACTAGCCAGATATCCCTCCAGGGAAGGACCCAGCCCTGGGGTGGAATCCTTGCGGAGACCACCATAACCACCATATTAAGTGGCCCTTTTAGAAAATACCCACTCAGTTACGAGTTAAGGATATGACAAGGGAATACCAGAGCCAGGTATCCATCCACAGACAGCTGTTTCGGGGTGTTGCCCCTCATCAGTGTGGAGTAGGATTCTGGCTAGGTGGGAGCAATGCCTGGTAGACCAACATCACAAAGCATTCACTGACCTCAGGGAGACCAGTCAAGGAAAACACTGCGGGTAGCCGGCTAAAGCCCTCAACACAGTGAAATCCATGATGTATTGCCCCCTGGAAATCTGAATATGCAAATGGATTCCTTAACTCGTTTGAACCAAGGATTCATGGTAGGAGGGCTTGCACCTGTTTTTTGCTTTACTTTGTGTTGCTCCGTTTTTTTCAATATAAATTATATATATATAGTACGCAGACATAGTTCAGACAGATGGAGACCCGATGGCAAGCTTTCGGCATCTGCCTGGAGAATAGGGGCCTATTGAAGAATGCATGCCAGGAGATTTTTCCCAGCATACACATTGGACAGAAATGCATTAAGCACTTAACCTTCGGCTTATTGGACTCTATCATATACACTAGTGGAACGTCTGGGATATACATTAGTGTTCACTTATTCATCAGTTGGAGGTCAAAAGAATGTCCTATTTATTCACAATGGAATGTTCTGCAAGCTGTCTTCTCCTATGACGAGAACCACCACAAAACAGTATACCATGCTCTTCCGCTAGATCCCTGTGGATGATGCAGGTATCTGTAAGCGATCCATCACAGGCCTTAGTGGGACACATACACACTGACATATATGTCTGACTGTAATGTGGACAGAGTCTTACTCACTGGTCATAGTAATGAACTAAACATCACATTGTCCCAATACCTATAAAATCCCAATATGTTAAGTACAATATTCACCATCTTTGGTCTATAGCTTAGTGCAGTTTGGGAAGGCAGAGATCTCTCTATGATTCATATCAGAAGTCAATTTACCTTTTTTCTAGATCCGTCAAATTACACTTTTTGCTTTAAAGAAAACTTTGTCTCAAGAATCAAGACGTTTCA
This sequence comes from Allobates femoralis, assembly GCA_033576535.1. Classification (NCBI taxonomy): domain Eukaryota; kingdom Metazoa; phylum Chordata; class Amphibia; order Anura; family Aromobatidae; genus Allobates; species Allobates femoralis. The sequence goes on along the minus strand of JARQOC010000010.1, from coordinate 3,064,990 downwards.
GGTGTTACTTACGTATCGGAGTGGTTTCTTCTGTCTCCGTCTGACATTGTGTGGTGGTTTCTGTGGGTGGCGAGGTTGTGGTCACACTAGTGGTGGTTGTAGTTGATGTAGTAGTTGGAGTTGTCGGCTCTGTATGATTTGAAGTGGGGCAGACATTAAAAACAAACGAGGTGATAAAAAAACAACAACTCGGCTTAATTTACTATTCTTATAAGCTGGAGTTACACAAAATGGAATAACAGAGACATTATACACATTGCATAAATACATATTATTTAGATTTATAAATCTTCTTATAGGCACATAGAATAGAGAAATAGGAAAAACAAATTAAGCAAACGCTTATACAGGTATAATATCCAAGAAGCGTCCATTTAAAGGTACCTTTACACGGCACAACATCGTGCCGACATCGCTCAAAAGTGACGTGTACAACGGTGTTGAAATAACATCGCTAGTGCGTCGTTGCGTGTAACCGAACGATGCAACTACGATAATTAGTCAAGTTGGAGTTGCCAGATTTATGAACATGTTCTAAAACCTGACGATGTCGTTCAAGCGATCTGCTGCATCATTCAAGCGATCTGCTACGACTTCGCCCATTCACAGCAATGAGCAGGGATCGTTTGCTGGGTTGTGTGAACGATTCCTGCTCATAACATCATTGGTGAGTTGTCCACGATATCCAGACGTTTGACATCTCACCAGCGATGTTGAAATGATGTCAAAAAAGACGATGCGCCCCCGAGAGCTAACCAGACATCGTTCCGACGTTGTGCCGTGTAAAGGTACCTTTAGGTTTACCTCCAATGTCACCTATACGCCATTCACATCCTTGAATATACACAAAAATGTTTAATTTCCTCTTTAGCCACATATTAAAGTGATGTTCCCTCCTTGTAAAGTGATGATATATCCTGATAATATGGAAACTTCATCACGTTATGATCCAATTCTAGGATCATGGGTGATTTTACAGAGTGACCTCAGCATTGCCCTTTCAAGTGAACGTAGATCCCCCACAGCCTGAATCACTGTGAAGGGGGTGCAGTGCTGAATTAACGACGTGACCCCATAAATCTTAGGACGGGAGGGTTCTCAGATATTTCAAACTTGAAAATATTTAATACAGTTATTGCAAAACGTATTGATTTAGGAAAGTTAATAAAGTCTTTGAAAAGTATCATTTTTTTAGTTTTAGTATCTTTTTTGTTACCTGGAGTGATTGTAGTAGTGGTTGTTGTTGTAGTTGTGGTAGTGGTGGGTTCAGTGGTGCAGCAAGGAGGTAGAGGAGGTGGACAGCACACGCTGATTTCATAGTTGTAGCACACGGGCATGAACCCGGTCTGGTCCTTGTTGTTACAGATGAGCCCGGTGGAGACATCACATGTTACAATCTGTCCCACCTGGTCTAGTGGTAGATCTGGGAATCTCTCTGCTCTGCAGGAAATGTTCTCGGGCTTCTCACACAATGTATGTCCTTCACTCCGGATGTTATCATAGGTCTCAAAATCTCCTCCATCAGGTTTATATTCAGGATAAGTCACATCAAACCATTGTGTCCACACGCAGTCCGGGTTACAGTTACAACCTACAGAAATCGGGAGACATTATATACTGAAACATTCTTCTAATAAATCTAGAACTAATCTAAACGCCTGTCTGTTTCGAACAGGCATGATATAACATATTAAGTCAGACATTATTAGTTAGAGATATGGAGGAATCAACAGAGGGACACTTAGTAATCTGCTTATAGTCCAAAGAGGACAAGTCCTTTAAGATCTCATCTCCCTGACTTTCATTGATAAATTTAAGTTGGACTTGTGTGATAGAAGAGTAGAAGCCTCTGAAGGACGTGTCTTGGGCTCAGTGTACCGCTACCTTCTGGAAGCCATGAGAAGAATGCTGACGGCTCTATCGGAAAGGCATTAAGACCAAGCCAATCTATTGAGGAGGGATTTTCAGATATAAGTTGAACCAAAGCCTCTGGAGATAGCAGCTTTGTAATAGGGATCTTAGGTCCCAAGTGCTTTTCTGAACATGATCTGGTAATATTGTGTTCATTTACAATATTCAACATCTCTAGACAACAAGGACATCTAATTACATAGACTAAAGATCATCTACGTATGACACAAATTATCGGAATTAACATTTTTTCAAACTATTATTTGCTCTTTCGTCTTTAGTCTCAAAAGGAAAGATGTGACAAGTGTTACTTACCAGTTGGAGTTGGTCCTGTGGTTGTCACTATTGGTGGTGAAGTTGTCGCGCTTGTGGTGGTGGTGGAGGGGCTCGTTGTGGTCTCTGATGTAGTTGATGTAGGTGGGGGAGTTGTGCTCGTCACTATTGGTGGTGAAGTTGTGGCACTCGTGGTAGTGGTGGGGCTCGTCGTTGTGGTCTCGGATGTCGTTGATGTGCTGGTTGGTGTTGGAGGTTCTATATGTTTGGAAGGTGGGTAGGGATTAGTATGAGGGGTCACAATACAGATTATTAAAAAGGAAACAATGAACGGAGCATAGTATAACGTTCTGGTAAATCAGAGTTGTTATATATCACAGAATACAAAACAATATATATATTGAAAATACAAGCATCTGATTGAGAACATAGAATAAAAATATATATATTACAGAAGCCCTGCATCTTTCGCACTAATCCTTATGGGCTTTCATTCTGCACAGCCTGGAAAACGTATATGGAAATGTAGATTAAAAGCAACATTAATGCAGAGATGTGCTTCATTCATTCTTAGGATTGGTGGGGAACCCATGGGTGCGATTCCTCACAAATTATTTAATGATGGCCTCATTGGAGTATACTGACAGGAGGGCTATGTTCAGAATATATATGGCAGTGTGATTGTAAACCATCACAACTTGCGGAAGGGTGTGCGGTTCCTCTCTAGAGTGTGCGGCTCCTCTGTACAGTGTGCGGTTCCTCTCTAGAGTGTGCGGTTCCTCTGTACAGTGTGCGGTTCCTCTGTACAGTGTGCGGTTCCTCTCTAGAGTGTGCGGTTCCTCTGTACAGTGTGCGGTTCCTCTCTAGAGTGTGCGGCTCCTCTGTACAGTGTGCGGTTCCTCTCTAGAGTGTGCGGCTCCTCTGTACAGTGTGCGGTTCCTCTCTAGAGTGTGCGGTTCCTCTGTACAGTGTGCGGTTCCTCTGTACAGTGTGCGGTTCCTCTCTAGAGTGTGCGGTTCCTCTGTACAGTGTGCGGTTCCTCTAGAGTGTGCAGTTTGGCTTGACCGCCTTCAGTTTGCCTGTGACAGTTCTTTACTGTAATCCTCCATATTTGGAAGATAGACATTTTGGGAGAATAGAGAATACCTGTCTTACTTGGGACAGACAGAAACCATTATCTTTGAGTGCTGATAATTCTGCTGAAAGCAGGCTTATCACTGCAAAATGCCATCACGCTACAAAATAGGAGTATTTCTACAATTGTTTTGCAGAACTTAATGACTAGGAAAGGTTGGTTGTATTTCATAAACTTACTATTTTTTTAGTGGATATTAAACACCTTAAACCCTCCCTTCCCTTACCTGGGGTTGGTGTTGTGCTCTCAGTTGTTGTAGTGGTTGTTGTAGTTGGAGTAGTGGTTGAAGATATGCAGCAAGGAGGTAGAGGAGGTGGACAGCACACGCTGATCTCATAGTTGTAGCACACGGGCATGAACCCGGTCTGGTCTTTGTTGTTACAGATGAGCCCGGTGGAGACATCACATGTTACAATCTGTCCCACCTGGTCTAGTGGTAGATCTGGGAATCTCTCTGCTCTGCAGGAAATGTTCTCGGGCTTCTCACACAATGTATGTCCTTCACTCCGGATGTTATCATAGGTCTCAAAATCTCCTCCATCAGGTTTATATTCAGGATAAGTCACATCAAACCATTGTGTCCACACGCAGTCCGGGTTACAGTTACAACCTACACAAAGCAGGAGACATTATATACCGAAACAGGCAATTCAATATTCCAATACATCTAGGGTTAATCTAAATGCCCATGTGTTCCTAAGAGAGATGGTGTAAAATAAAAAGTCAGGCATTATTCATTTCACAATTAGAGATACAATGGTATAAAGAGGGGGACACTAGGCAATCTGAGTGTTGTGCAAAGCAACAACTCCTTGAAGAATTCATCTCCCGATCGCTTACTGATACATTTCAATTGCACTTGTAGATAGAGGAGTAGAAGGCTCTGGAGGACATCTCTTTGGCCCAGTGTACTGTCAGAAAGCCATGAAGAGATTGCTAGAGGCTCTAGTGGAAAGGCAAAAAAACACCAAGCCTATCTATTGAGAAGTACTCTTCAGATAGGAGGTAAACCCCAAGAAGCTGCAGCTTTGCTGAATGGATCTTTGGTCCCAAGTGATTTTCTGAACATGATCTGCTAATATTGTGCTCATTTACAATATTTAACATCCCTGGACCACAAGGAAATCTAACTTGATTAAGCAAAAAATCTCTACTAAGGAAAGGCTGACAAGTGTTACTTACTAGTTGAAGTTGGTGTTGGTGGTGGTGAAGGTGTTACACTAGTGGTAGTGGTGGGGATCGTCGTAGTTTCTGATGTACTTGATGAAGGTGGTGGAGTTGTCGTTGTCGTAGTGGTGGAGGGGCTCGTTGTAGTCTCTGATGTAGTTGATGTAGGTGGGGGTGTTGTGCTCGTTACTATTGGTGGTGAAGGTGTCACACTCGTGGTAGTGGTTGTGCTTGTTGTTGTTGTCTCTGATGTAGTTGATGTAGGTGGGGGAGTTGTGCTTGTTATTATTGGTGGTGAAGGTGTTACACTTGTGGTAGTGGTTGTGCTTGTTGTTGTTGTCTCTGATGTAGTTGATGTAGGTGGGGGAGTTGTGCTTGTTATTATTGGTGGTGAAGGTGTTACACTTGTGGTAGTTGTGGGGATTGTGGTTGTCTCTGATGTAGTTGATGTAGGTGGGGGAGTTGTGCTTGTTATTATTGGTGGTGAAGGTGTCACACTAGTGGTAGTGGTTGTGCTTGTTGTTGTCGTCTCTGATGTAGTTGATGTAGGTGGGGAAGTTGTGCTTGTTATTATTGGTGGTGAAGGTGTCACACTTGTGGTAGTGGTGGTGCTCGTCATTGTCTTCTCTGAGGTAGTTGATGTGCTGGTTGGGGTTGGAGGTTCTATGTAATTAGACGTAGAATAGGAATTAGTAAGTGAATTGACAATACAGGTTAATAACAAGGAAACAATGAACTGTGTTTAACATAATGTTCTGACAAACTACAGAGAATATATACCATAGATTACATAAAAGTACCTGCTACAGAATATAGAATAAAAAATATATAATAATGTAGGGAGCACTGAGTCACCTGCACCAACCCTTATGGGCTTAGAGGATACTTATATCTGAAGTGTCACTGCCGAGCCGGGTGATACATGGTGACAGAGTCAGGCAGTAGTCTGTATTAGTGGTGACTGGAGTAGGAGGCAATGGTCATGTTGGTGTGTCGGTGTGTCATGGCGAGCTCCTTGTTAGCCCAAAATAAAACTATTTTCTCATTATAAACTTCTCAACCATAATTTCCTATTCTCTCTGACCTGAGAAATCCTTGGACATCCGCTATGCAGGGAACCGCTCTGTGCAGCTCCTCTCTGTACTGTTTGACCTCCCTTGCTTTTGTCAGTTCTTTACACTAATCCTCCATGTTGTGATAGACATTTTGGCAAAATACCTGATTTAGGCTTTGTTCACATGTTGCTTTTTACAGATTTTTTTGGCGGCATTTTTTCATGGGTTTTATGCAAATTAAAGCTGTTTTCTAAAGTACCAGCAAAATCTATGAGATTCCAGAAATCTCATGCATACTATTTAGTTTTTTCATGAGCGAAATGGAAAACTGCTGCTTTTATGACGGAAGCAGCATGTCAATTCTTTCCACAATTTTGCAGCGTTTTTTCACGATTGAAAGCAATGAGAGAATCCAAAATGATGAAATAACGCAACCACTGCACCTTTGCTGTGTCTTTTGTTCGTTAGTAGTGAATAAAACAACTTTATTAACATGTACAGCAGAAAAATGGCACAAAAGATGCAGCTGAAAAAAATTAGCAAAAACACAGCAAAGCTTTCTTTTTGGAAGCAGCTATTTTATGCCAAGAAAAAAATGCAGCAAATTGCAGCGTGTGAACACAGCCTTATGTGGGATACACAGAAATCATTATCTTTGAGTGCTGATAACTGAAATATGCAACCATCTTATCATAGAAAATGGCATCAAGCTACAAAATAAGAATATTACTAAACGTGTGTTGCAGAATTGTATTTCAGAAATCTAAATCTTTCTTAGTGGACATTGAATACCATAAACCCGCCCTTCCCTTACCTGGGGTTGGTGTTGTGCTCTCAGTTGTTGTAGTAGTTGTTGTTGTAGTTGGAGTAGTGGTGGGTTCAGTGGTTATTGTAGTAGTTGTTGTTGTAGTTGTGGTAGTGGTGGGTTCAGTGGTGCAGCAAGGAGGTAGAGGAGGTGGACAGCACAAGCTGATCTCATAGTTGTAGCACACGGGCATGAACCCGGTCTGGTCCTTGTTGTTACAGATGAGCCCGGTGGAGACATCACATGTTACAATCTGTCCCACCTGGTCTAGTGGTAGATCTGGGAATCTCTCTGCTCTGCAGGAAATGTTCTCGGGCTTCTCACACAATGTATGTCCTTCACTCCGGATGTTATCATAGGTCTCAAAATCTCCTCCATCAGGTTTATATTCAGGATAAGTCACATCAAACCATTGTGTCCACACGCAGTCCGGGTTACAGTTACAACCTACAGAAGTCAGGAGACATTATATACTGACACATGCAATATCATATTCTATAAACTCTAGGACTAACCTAAATGCCTATTTGTTACTAAGAGGGATGATGTAAGATATGTAAAGTCATGTCAAATTAATTTAGAGATATAGAGGTAATAATAGAGGGACACTTTGTAATCTGTTAATTGTCCAGAGAAGACAACTCCTGTAAGATCTCCCTGACTTCTGAAGGACGCGTCTTTGGCCCAGTTGCCTCTACCTTCTTGATGGCCATGAGAAGAATGCTGGAGGCAAAAAGGCAAAAAGACCAAGACAATCTATACACGAGTCATTGTCAGATACAGGTGAACCAGCAAAGCTCCTGAAGACAGTTGTTTTGTAAAAATGATCTTAGATCCCAGGTGGTTTTCTGAACGTGATCTGCTAAAATTGTGTTTATTTACATAATTCAACATCTCTGGACCACAATCAAATCTAATTTTGTGGATCGGAAATAAATTTACCTATAAAACAATTTTTTATCTGAATTAACTTTTTTTTCCACACTATTATTTAATTCTTCTTCTTCAGCATCAATAGGTAGATGTGTCACGTGTTACTTACCAGTTGGAGTTGGTCCTGTGGTTGTCACTATTGGTGGTGAAGTTGTCGCGCTCGTGGTAGTGGTGGTGGGGCTCGTCGTTGTAGTCTCGGATGTCGTTGATGTGCTGGTTGGGGTCGGAGGTTCTATATGTTTGGATACAGGGTAGGAATTAATAAGTGGGGTCACAACGATACAGATTAATAATAAGGAAACAATTAACGAAGTGAACCACAATGTTCTGGTAAATCAGAGTTGTTATATAGAACAGACAAAAACAATATGGCAAATACAAGGATTTGCTAGACAACATAGAATTGAAAAATATATAATATTACAAGAACGTAGCATCTAACCCTTATGGGATTATAGGGTGTCTATATCTGAAGTGTCTGTGCCAAGCCAGGTAATGAACGGTGACAGAGACTGAAAGTCTTTATTAGTTGCGACTGGATCAGAAGAAAACTGTCATGTTGTCAAGTCAGTGTGTCATGTTGTTGTGTCAGTGTGTCATGTTGTAATGTCAGTGTGTCATGTTGTAATGTCAGTGTGTCATGTTGTCATGTCAGTGTGTCATGTTGTCATGTCAGTGTGTCATGTTGTCAGGTCAGTGTGTCATGTTGTAATGTCAGTGTGTCATGTTGTAATGTCAGTGTGTCATGTTGTCAGGTCAGTGTGTCATGTTGTAATGTCAGTGTGTCATGTTGTCATGTCAGTGTGTCATGTTGTAATGTCAGTGTGTCATGTTGTCATGTCAGTGTGTCATGTTGTCATGTCAGTGTGTCATCTTGTCATGTCAGTGTGTCATGTTGTCATGTCAGTGTGTCATGTTGTCATGTCAGTGAGTCATGTTGTCATGTCAGTGTGTCATGTTGTAATGTCAGTGTGTCATGTTGTCAGGTCAGTGTGTCATGTTGTAATGTCAGTGTGTCATGTTGTCATGTCAGTGTGTCATGTTGTCATGTCAGTGTGTCATGTTGTAATGTCAGTGTGTCATGTTGTCATGTCAGTGTGTCATGTTGTCATGTCAGTGTGTCATCTTGTCATGTCAGTGTGTCATGTTGTCAGGTCAGTGTGTCATGTTGTCATGTCAGTGTGTCATGTTGTAATGTCAGTGTGGCATATTGTCATGTCAGTGAGTCATGTTGTCATGTCAGTGTGTCATGTTGTAATGTCAGTGTGGCATATTGTCATGTCAGTGTGTCATGTTGTCAGGTCAGTGTGGCATATTGTCATGTCAGTGTGTCATGTTGTAATGTCAGTGTGTCATGTTGTCATGTCAGTGTGTCATGTTGTCATGTCAGTGTGTCATGTTGTCAGGTCAGTGTGGCATATTGTCATGTCAGTGTGTCATGTTGTAATGTCAGTGTGTCATGTTGTCATGTCAGTGTGTCATGTTGTCATGTCAGTGTGTCATCTTGTCATGTCAGTGTGTCATGTTGTAATGTCAGTGTGTCATGTTGTCATGTCAGTGTGTCATGTTGTCATGTCAGTGTGTCATGTTGTCATGTCAGTGTGTCCTGTTGTCATGTCAGTGTGTCATGTTGTCATGTCAGTGTGTCATCTTGTCATGTCAGTGTGTCATGTTGTAATGTCAGTGTGTCATGTTGTCATGTCAGTGTGTCATCTTGTCATGTCAGTGTGTCATGTTGTCAGGTCAGCGTGTCATTGTGTCATCTCAGTGTGTCATGTTGTCAGGTCAGTGTGTCATGTTGTCATGTCAGTGTGTCATGTTGTCATGTCAGTGTGGCATGTTGTCATGTCATGTTGTCAGGTCAGTGTGTCATGTTGTAATGTCAGTGTGTCATGTTGTCATGTCAGTGTGTCATCTTGTCATGTCAGTGTGTCATGTTGTCAGGTCATGTTGTCAGGTCAGTGTGTCATGTTGTCATGTCATGTTGTCATGTCAGTGTGTCATGTTGTCATGTCAGTGTGTCATGTTGTCATGTCATGTTGTCATGTCAGTGTGTCATGTTGTCATGTCAGTGTGTCATGTTGATCCTTCTTGTGGCGCAAAAGTAAAGCTATTATTCTGTTTACACTTTTTCTATCATTTATCATTATTTCTATCCCACGTATCCCTGACCACCAGCTGTGCAGGGCAATGCTTTGTGGCTCCATTCATGTGAATGGCCCAGGCGTTTTTGTGCACAGCCTGGAAAACGTAGAAGGAAATGTAGATTAAAGGTAACATTAATGCGGAGATGCTTCATTCATTGGTGGAGAACCCATGGATGTAATCCCTCACAATGTATCTAATGACGGCTTCATTACATCAACAGCAGGGGGATGATGTTCTGAATACAGTGAATGGCGCTGTGATGGTTAACTGTCACAACCCGCTGAAACGTGGACTGTATCGCTCATCTCTAGCAGTGACCTCCTCACTGCTCCTCACTGTGTCAGTTCTTTACTATAATCCTCCATGTTTGGATGGGAGACATGTGAATAGCAGATTAGACAGACAGAAGCCAATGTCTTTGATTGCTGATAATTCTGCTGAAAGTTTAAATCTGTAACAGGCAAATCATAACACAATGCCGTCACGCTACAAATAGGATATTTCTACACTTTTGTTGCAGAATGTATTGACTAGGGAAGGTTAGAAGTATTTCAGAAACCTAGTATTATCTTAGTGGATATTACATATGATAACCCGCCTTCCCTTACCTGGGGTTGGTGTTGTGCTCTCAGTTGTTGTAGTGGTTGCTGTTGTAGTTGGAGTAGTGGTGGGTTCAGTTGTTGTAGTAGTTGTTGTTGTAGTTGTGGTAGTGGTGGGTTCAGATATGCAGCAAGGAGGTAGAGGAGGTGGACAGCACACGCTGATCTCATAGTTGTAGCACACGGGCATGAACCCGGTCTGGTCTTTGTTGTTACAGATGAGCCCGGTGGAGACATCACATGTTACAATCTGTCCCACCTGGTCTAGTGGTAGATCTGGAAATCTCTCTGCTCTGCAGGAAATGTTCTCGGGCTTCTCACACAATGTATGTCCTTCACTCCGGATGTTATCATAGGTCTCAAAATCTCCTCCATCAGGTTTATATTCAGGATAAGTCACATCAAACCATTGTGTCCACACGCAGTCCGGGTTACAGTTACAACCTACAGAAGTCGGGAGACATTATATACAGTCAATATAATAGTTTTATGGAATTTTATGTTTTTCAAGCAATAAAGGTTCTTGGGCCGATCACACAACTCTCGCTCTGTTGATTGTGGGATACCGGAGAAGGACCCCATGAAACTGATGACAGCAGCGGGATCAACAGAGCGCAGCCGAATGGAGAACCATCCACAGAGTACAGGCACTGGACTGTATCCAGTCTACAAGAGAGAGACAGAGATCTGGGCCTGAACTACCAAGTACTGACTAACGAGGCTTTAATTGATCTACTGGTGAGTGCTAGCCCCGGCCATCTCCAAGATGTCTAGCTGACAAGCGCTGGAGTCAGGGATCCCCACCCTAAAAAGACCGTGGTTGGTGTGGTACAAAGAAGAGATGGCGGCTCTGGGCCCAGACGTCTCTCAGGAGTATAAGGAGGAGGCTGTTCGCCGAGCACAGCGGAGACAAGAAGCCATGGAGCCCGAAAGAGGGAGCAATGTGATTTGGAGTGTAAACCCAACGGTCCGGGAGCCTGTACGGATCTCCAGAACAAGTGGTAGAGTGGCTTAGTATACATTTTTTGCAAAAAACGTATCAACTAAATACCCTGTTTTTTACTACTTTTTCAGCAGCACTTGCTTTTCACTGTGTTTTTTTACAACAGAGTATTTTTACACGTTTGTTTGACTGTTTTTTGTGATTCAGTCTTTTGGTGGTGTGAACACTGTCCTATAGACGTGTTCACTGTGTGCATGGCTCGTTAACATCTCTGAATTAGAAAATCTAATTTCAATGATTAGAGAATATCTACTAATTTTTTAGCATGTAACTAATTTCCTAAGTAAATATATTTCTAGAGGTGTTATTGTCAAGAATTTCTCACCAGATGTCAGTAACAACTCATCCAATCTATGCAGGAAAACATAATTGACCATAGATGTCTATGAATTAAGTTGTGTCATAATGAAAAATGAAACGGGAAAAAGTATTGAGCATATGAAAAAAGAGAGGTGCAAAGAGTCACGGAAAGTCATGACACCAGTTGAAATCTATCAGTAATTAGAAAGCAATCCTGAAAAATAATATCAGCTTAGTCAACTGATGGTCTGTATTAAGGTGTCCCATTATCCAGGTGTCACACAAGTAACATTTCATGATAAGTAATAAAAAAGCCGCCTCAAGAACTTCAAAATCTTATTGTTTCAAAACATAGTGACGGCATTGGCTACAAAAGGATCCCTAAATGACTAAAGATTCCGAGCAATGTTGGGGCCATAATCTAGAAGTGAAAAGAACTTAATTTCACCATAAACGGTCCATGACCAGGTGCTCTCCACAATATCTGAGACACCCGAGTGCAAAGAATTATCAAAAGTGTTGTCCTAGATCCAAGAACCTGTAAAGAGCTACAGAAACACCTGGAATCAGCAGGTACAATTGTTTCAAAGAATACAACAAGTAATGCAGTCACCCTCCATGGCCTGAGTGCATGCTCACCATGCACAACTCACTGAACAAAAAGCATATTACAGTGTGTTTAAAGTTTGCTCAACAACATATAGACAAGCCTGTGAAATACTGGGAGAATATAATCTGATCAGATGCAACAAAAATTGAACTCTTTGGATGCCATAATACACACTATATTTGGAGGCCAAAAGACAGCACAGCATATCACCCTAAAAACACCATAGCAATAGTGAAGTTTGGAGGTGGAAATATGGTGTTCGGCTGATTTTCACTGTTAAATTTCATGTACCAAGACATTCTTGATAAAAATCTGCTGCCACCTATGAGGCCGATGAAGATGAAACAAGTGTGCACATTTCAGTAAGACGATGATCCCAAGGGAAACTCTCAATTGGTTTCAACTTCCAATCATCTTATCTGAATCCAATAGAAAATGTATGGAAGGAACTAAAGCTCAAAGGTCATAGAGGGAGGCACAGGATCTTAAGAATTTGAAAAGTGATTTTATGGAAGAATGGGCCAAAATCACACCTGAGCAATGCATGCCACCAGTTTCTCCATACAGGAGGTGTCTTGAAGCTTCATCACCACCAAAGACGTTTGTACAAAGGTATAAATACATTTCAATAAGCGTGTTCAATACTTTTTCCCTGTGTCATTTTTCATTATTACACATAACTTAATTTACGGACAGGTATGGCTTGATTTATTTGCTTGCGTGGATTGGATGGGTTGTTACTGACATATGATGAGAAATTCATGTCACTAGAACCTTTAGAAATATATTTACTTAGAAAATTGGTGACGTGTTCAGTACTTATTTCACCTTCTTTATGACACAAATTAGGAGCTAAATTCACATTTGCAATTCCATTATTTGCTCTTCTTTAGTATCTGAGGCTACATTCCATCTGCACAGAACACTCAGTGTACCCATAAGAGAACTTGACATGTTGTGTATATGAATCTCACATTGCAGGTCCGTTTATACTGACTAAACAAAAGCACAATGAGCGGCAGATTTCTATACATCCCATTCATATTGCTGGAACTGTAAGATGTAGCATCAAAAACTCAACTAAAGATCATTGTGGATGATGTACTCTAAAGGAAAGATGGGTTGTGTTACTTACCTGTGGGTGTTACTGTTGGTGGTGAAGTTGTCGTAGTGGTGGAGGGGCTCATTGTGGTCTCTGATGTAGTTGATGTAGGTGGGGGAGTTGTGCTCGTCACTATTGGTGGTGAAGTAGTTGCACTCGTGGTAGTGGTGGGGCTCGTTGTTGTTGTCTCGGACGTCGTTGATGTTCTGGTTGGTGTTGGAGGTTCTATATGTTTGGGAAAAGGTTAGGAATTAATAAGTGGGGTCACAATACAGATAATTAGTAAGAAAACATTGATCTTTGCATTATACATGTATACTTCATTACACTTATTTGAAAGAGGTTAAAGAGTAAAAATATAGGATATCAATCATGCCGGAGCACTACATCCCTCATACCAACTCTTATGTGCTTATAGGGTGTTCATATTTAACGCATCACTGCCAAACCAGGGGTTACAAAGTCATCCAGAGAAGTAGTCTGTATTAATTGTGACTGCAACAGGAGAAAACTGTCCTGTTGTTGTGTGAGTGTGACATGTTGTTGGGTCAGTGTGTCATGTTATGGTGTCAGTGTGTCATGTTGTGGTGTCAGTGTGTCATGTTGTTGGGTCAGTGTGTTATGTTGTTGTGTCAGTGTGTCATGTTGTTGTGTCAGTGTGTCATGTTGTTGTGTCAGTTCGCCATGTGATGTCAGTGTGTCATGTTGTTGTGTCAGTGTGTCATGTTGTTGTGTCAGTGTGTCATGTTGTTGTGTCAGTGTGTCATGTTGTTGTGTCAGTTCGCCATGTGATGTCAGTGTGTCATGTTGTTGTGTCAGTGTGTCAAGTTGTTGTGTCAGTGTGTCATGTTGATGTGTCAGTGTGTCATGTTGATGTGTCAGTGTGTCATGTTGTTGTGTCAGTGTGTCATGTTGATGTGTCAGTGTGTCATGTTGATGTGTCAGTGTGTCATGTTGATGTGTCAGTGTGTCATGTTGTTGTGTCAGTGTGTCATGTTGTGCTTACTTCTGGCACAAATAGTAAATTAGTTTCTCAGTTTACACCATGCCGTTCTTTGTACTCTGACATAACATTGGTCACTACCTGTACAGGAATGTGCGCCATCTTGCTTTGTGGCACAGCCTGGAGAATGTAGGAGGAGATGTAGGTTAATAGTGACAGTAATGCAGTAGTGCGGCTCCTTCATTGTTAGGTTTGGTGGTGAGCCATAGGTTTGATCCACACTAAGCATGTAGTGATGGCTTTCTCAGTATATACAGCAGCAGCTGGCTCATGCTAGGAGACGGTGTAGAGCAGACAATGATGCTGGGTCATCTGTTACAGCTATTTGATCTGTGTGCAGTGACTCTTTACACTTTCTTGTTTGACCTCTTTACTTTGTTTGTATAAATTATTTACTGTAATCTTTCATGTTAGGATTATGTACATAATGTTACCTGTTAAGCCCCCGTCACACATAGCGAGATCACTAGCGAGACTGCTGTGGCGTGACAGGTTTTGTGACATAACAGTGACCTCACCAGTGATCTCGCTATGTTTGACACGTAGCAGCGACCGGCCCCCACTGTGACATCGCCGATCGTGTCGGAATGTCCTGGACCATTTTTTGATCATCGGTTCCCGCTGGCCAGCATGCATCGGTGTGTTTGACACCTTAACAAAGACCTCTTTGGCGACTCAGAAGTCAGCCACGTTGGTCTGAGTCGTCAGACTAGCTGCTCTGTGACAGGGTCCCAATGACCGCCGAGGTCGTTATACGGGTCGCCGGATCGTTGCTGGTCATTGAGTAGATCTGACTGTTTGACATCTCACCAGCGACCACATAGCGACGTTCCCGCAATCCCTACCAGGTCGTATCTTTGTCGGGATCGCTGGAACGTTGAGAAGTGTATATATATTTATAACAATGTTTATTGAATATCATAGACCCGCCCTTCCCTTACCTGGGGTTGGTGTTGTGCTCTCAGTTGTTGTAGTGGTTGTTGTTGTAGTTGTGGTAGTGGTGGGTTCAGATATGCAGCAAGGAGGTAGAGGAGGTGGACAGCACACGCTGATCTCATAGTTGTAGCACACGGGCATGAACCCGGTCTGGTCCTTGTTGTTACAGATGAGCCCGGTGGAGACATCACATGTTACAATCTGTCCCACCTGGTCTAGTGGTAGATCTGGGAATCTCTCTGCTCTGCAGGAAATGTTCTCGGGCTTCTCACACAATGTATGTCCTTCACTCCGGATGTTATCATAGGTCTCAAAATCTCCTCCATCAGGTTTATATTCAGGATAAGTCACATCAAACCATTGTGTCCACACGCAGTCCGGGTTACAGTTACAACCTACAGAAGTCGGGAGACATTATATACTGACACTGAACAGAACTAATCTAAGTTCCATCTGTTCCTAATGAGACCTCGTGCACACATTGAGGATTTGGTGAGTCTTTTACCTCATTATTTGTAGCCAAACCCAGCAGTGGGTGATAATACAGAAGTGGTGACGAGTTTCTATTATACTTTACCTCTGATTGATCCACTCCTGGTTTAGGCTACAAATCCTCAATGTGTGAGATAAAGCCGGACCTCATTGTACCTATAGCGGCAGATTGGGTGTGTTGTGTGGCATGAACCTTGTCTGGCTGGGGTTACACATAAGCCCTCAGTCAGTTTTTGGCTTCAGTTTTGTCTTTTTTTTTTTCTAAGTCCAAAAACTGACAGAAAAACGCATTGGGTGTAATAAACACCCTGTGCGTTTTTCTCTGGAGCTCAAAACATTGCCCTGTCCATTTTTGAGCCAAAAACGCAGTAAACAGCGTTTTTGGCATCAGTTAAAAAACGCATGCGTTTTCATGCGTTTTTTTTAACATGGGGCCCTATGGGAAACGCATGCGCAAACGCATGGCATATATAGCCACTTGCGTTTGCGCATGCGTTTGCGCACATGCGTTTTTTCTGAAAAAAATGACTAAGTCCAAAAACGTACAGGAGTGCAGGAGACACAAAAAGCAACCTATAAAAAACGGATTGGTGATGAAAAGGACTTCCAAAAACGGATTTCTATGTGTGACCCCAGCCTTAGCATCATTTCTCATTTTCAGATCTGGAATATTGCTGAATGTAGAGTAAGGCTGGGGTCACAGTACCATTTTTCACATGCGTTTTTGGAGACCTGCGTTTTCAAAAATGCATGTAAAAAACGCACCCATAGGCCCCCATGTTAAAAAACGCATGCCCTAATAGCCAAAAAGCATGTGTGACTGTCCCATGCGTTTTTGGAGCATATCCAAAAACGCATGCGTTTTTTAATAAGGGGCCTTATGGGAAACGCATGCAAAAACGCATGTACAATTAGTGCCATTCAAAAACGCATGCGTTTCCCATAGGAGCCCATGTTAAAAAAACGCATGCGTTTCCGGAAACGCATGCGTTTTTTTAACATGGGCTCCTATGGGAAACGCATGCGTTTTTGAATGGCACTAAAAGGTACTAATTGTACATGCATTTTTGCATGCGTTTCCCCTAGGAACCCATATTATAAAAACGCATGCGTTTTTCAAAACGCTCAAAAAAATACTACAAGCACTATTTTTAGGTGCAGATTCAAAAACGCAGCCAAAAACGCAGGGAGCCATCAGATACCTTACAAAAGTCATGCTGACATGAAAAAATGCATGCGTTTTGTAAAATCACTAAAAAAAACGCATGGCAACTGTGACCCCAGCCTTCATTATTTCTGAAAGATGTGTGTCAGTCTGGTAATACACAAAAATACCTGAGGAATTTCCACATCCAGTGTAACTCTATGGGGAGAATCTGCAAGGAAAGCTCAGCCTCCCGCAACAGACACTGACATGTTACAGATTGGAGATAGGCTCTGAAGGGACTTTATACAGAGTAAAAAAAGTACAATGAGCAGGAAATGTCTATACATCAAATGTAAGATGTAGCATCAAAAACTCAACTGAAGGTCATTGAGGGCGATGTAACCTAAAGGGAAGATGGGTTGTGTAACTTACCTGTGGGTGTTACTGTTGGTGGTGAAGTTGTCGTAGTGGTGGTGGTGGAGGGGCTCGTCGTTGTGGTCTCTGATGTAGTTGATGTAGGTGGGGGAGTTGTGCTCGTTACTATTGGTGGTGAAGTAGTTGCACTCGTGGTAGTGGTGGGGCTCGTCGTTGTGGTCTCGGATGTCGTTGATGTGCTGGTTGGTGTTGGAGGTTCTATATGTTTGTAAACAGATAAGGAATTAATAAGTGCGATAACAACAATACAGATTATTAGTAAGAAAACATTGATTGTTGCTTCACAGGATGTTCTGGTAAATCAGACTTGTACAGAACAGAATGAAAAAAAATACATGTATACTACATACACTTATATACAAGAGGATATAGAGTACGGATATAGGATATCAATCAATCTTATGTGCTTATAGGGTGATCATGTTTAATGCGTCACTGCCAAACCAAGGGCTACAAAGTCATCCAGAGCAGCAGTCTGTATTGTGACTGCAACAGGTGGAAACTGTCATGTTGTTGGGTCAGTGTATCATGTTGTTGTGTCAGTGTGTCATGTTGTTGTGTCAGTGTGTCATGTTGTTGGGTCAGTGTGTCATGTTGTGTCAGTGTGTCATGTTGTTGGGTCAGTGTGTCATGTTGTTGTGTCAGTGTGTCATGTTGTGGTGTCATTGTGTCATGTTGTTGTGTCAGTGTGTCATGTTGCTGTGTCAGTGTATCATGTTGTGTCAGTGTGTCATGTTGTTGTGTCAGTGTGTCATGTTGTTGGGTCAGTGTGTCATGTTGTTGTGTCAGTGTGTCATGTTGTTGTGTCAGTGTGTCATGTTGTGTCAGTGTGTCATGTTGTTGTGTCAGTGTGTCATGTTGTTGTGTCAGTGTGTCATGTTGTTGTGTCAGTGTGTCATGTTGTTGGGTCAGTGTGTCATGTTGTGTCAGTGTGTCATGTTGTTGGGTCAGTGTGTCATGTTGTTGTGTCAGTGTGTCATGTTGTGGTGTCATTGTGTCATGTTGTTGTGTCAGTGTGTCATGTTGCTGTGTCAGTGTATCATGTTGTGTCAGTGTGTCATGTTGTTGTGTCAGTGTGTCATGTTGTTGTGTCAGTGTGTCATGTTGTGGTGTCATTGTGTCATGTTGTTGTGTCAGTGTGTCATGTTGTGTCAGTGTGTCATGTTGTTGTGTCAGTGTGTCATGTTGTTGTGTCAGTGTGTCATGTTGTTGTGTCAGTGTGTCATGTTGTGTCAGTGTGTCATGTTGTTGTGTCAGTGTGTCATGCTGTGCTTACTTCGGGCACAAATAGTAAATTAGTTTCTCAGTTTACACCATGCCGTTCTTTGTACTCTGACATAACATTGGTCACTACCTGTACAGGAATGTGCGCCATCTTGCTTTGTGGCACAGCCTGGAGAATGTAGGAGGAGATGTAGGTTAATAGTGACAGTAATGCAGTAGTGCGGCTCCTTCATTGTTAGGTTTGGTGGTGAGCCATAGGTTTGATCCACACTAAGCATGTAGTGATGGCTTTCTCAGAATATACAGCAGCAGCTGGCTCATGCTATGGACGGTGTAGAGCAGACAATGGTGCTGGGTCATCTGTTACAGCTATTTGATCTGTGTGTAGTGACTCTTTACACTTTCTTGTTTGACCTCTTTACTTTGTTTGTATAAATTATTTACTGTAATCTTTCATGTTAGGATTATGTACATAATGTTACCTGTTAAGCCCCCGTCACACATAGCGAGATCACTAGCGAGACTGCTGTGGCGTGACAGGTTTTGTGACATAACAGTGACCTCACCAGTGATCTCGCTATGTTTGACACGTAGCAGCGACCGGCCCCCACTGTGACATCGCCGATCGTGTCGGAATGTCCTGGACCATTTTTTGATCATCGGTTCCCGCTGGCCAGCATGCATCGGTGTGTTTGACACCTTAACAAAGACCTCTTTGGCGACTCAGAAGTCAGCCACGTTGGTCTGAGTCGTCAGACTAGCTGCTCTGTGACAGGGTCCCAATGACCGCCGAGGACGTTATACGGGTCGCCGGATCGTTGCTGCGTCATTGAGTAGATCTGACTGTTTGACATCTCACCAGCGACCACGTAGCGACGTTCCCGCAATCCCTACCAGGTCGTATCTTTGTCGGGATCGCTGGAACGTTGAGAAGTGTATATATATTTATAACAATGTTTATTGAATATTATAGACCCGCCCTTCCCTTACCTGGGGTTGGTGTTGTGCTCTCAGTTGTTGTAGTGGTTGTTGTTGTAGTTGTGGTAGTGGTGGGTTCAGATATGCAGCAAGGAGGTAGAGGAGGTGGACAGCACACGCTGATCTCATAGTTGTAGCACACGGGCATGAACCCGGTCTGGTCCTTGTTGTTACAGATGAGCCCGGTGGAGACATCACATGTTACAATCTGTCCCACCTGGTCTAGTGGTAGATCTGGAAATCTCTCTGCTCTGCAGGAAATGTTCTCGGGCTTCTCACACAATGTATGTCCTTCACTCCGGATGTTATCATAGGTCTCAAAATCTCCTCCATCAGGTTTATATTCAGGATAAGTCACATCAAACCATTGTGTCCACACGCAGTCCGGGTTACAGTTACAACCTACAGAAGTCGGGAGACATTATATACTGACACCGAACAGAACTAATCTAAGTTCCATCTGTTCCTAATGAGACCTCGTGCACACATTGAGGATTTGGTGAGTCTTTTACCTCATTATTTGTAGCCAAACCCAGCAGTGGGTGATA
This sequence comes from Allobates femoralis, assembly GCA_033576535.1. Lineage (NCBI taxonomy): Eukaryota > Metazoa > Chordata > Amphibia > Anura > Aromobatidae > Allobates > Allobates femoralis. Next base: position 3,045,186 of record JARQOC010000010.1, on the reverse strand, counting down.
ATACAGAAGTGGTGACGAGTTTCTATTATACTTTACCTCTGATTGATCCACTCCTGGTTTAGGCTACAAATCCTCAATGTGTGAGATAAAGCCGGACCTCATTGTACCTATAGCGGCAGATTGGGTGTGTTGTGTGGCATGAACCTTGTCTGGCTGGGGTTACACATAAGCCCTCAGTCAGTTTTTGGCTTCAGTTTTGTCTTTTTTTTTTTCTAAGTCCAAAAACTGACAGAAAAACGCATTGGGTGTAATAAACACCCTGTGCGTTTTTCTCTGGAGCTCAAAACATTGCCCTGTCCGTTTTTGAGCCAAAAACGCAGTAAACAGCGTTTTTGGCATCAGTTAAAAAACGCATGCGTTTTCATGCGTTTTTTTTAACATGGGGCCCTATGGGAAACGCATGCGCAAACGCATGGCATATATAGCCACTTGCGTTTGCGCATGCGTTTGCGCACATGCGTTTTTTCTGAAAAAAATGACTAAGTCCAAAAACGTACAGGAGTGCAGGAGACACAAAAAGCAACCTATAAAAAACGGATTGGTGATGAAAAGGACTTCCAAAAACGGATTTCTATGTGTGACCCCAGCCTTAGCATCATTTCTCATTTTCAGATCTGGAATATTGCTGAATGTAGAGTAAGGCTGGGGTCACAGTACCATTTTTCACATGCGTTTTTGGAGACCTGCGTTTTCAAAAATGCATGTAAAAAACGCACCCATAGGCCCCCATGTTAAAAAACGCATGCCCTAATAGCCAAAAAGCATGTGTGACTGTCCCATGCGTTTTTGGAGCATATCCAAAAACGCATGCGTTTTTTAATAAGGGGCCTTATGGGAAACGCATGCAAAAACGCATGTACAATTAGTGCCATTCAAAAACGCATGCGTTTCCCATAGGAGCCCATGTTAAAAAAACGCATGCGTTTCCGGAAACGCATGCGTTTTTTTAACATGGGCTCCTATGGGAAACGCATGCGTTTTTGAATGGCACTAAAAGGTACTAATTGTACATGCATTTTTGCATGCGTTTCCCATAGGAACCCATGTTATAAAAACGCATGCGTTTTTCAAAACGCTCAAAAAAATACTACAAGCACTATTTTTAGGTGCAGATTCAAAAACGCAGCCAAAAACGCAGGGAGCCATCAGATACCTTACAAAAGTCATGCTGACATGAAAAAATGCATGCGTTTTGTAAAATCACTAAAAAAAACGCATGGCAACTGTGACCCAGCCTTCATTATTTCTGAAAGATGTGTGTCAGTCTGGTAATACACAAAAATACCTGAGGAATTTCCACATCCAGTGTAACTCTATGGGGAGAATCTGCAAGGAAAGCTCAGCCTCCCGCAACAGACACTGACATGTTACAGATTGGAGATAGGCTCTGAAGGGACTTTATACAGAGTAAAAAAAGTACAATGAGCAGGAAATGTCTATACATCAAATGTAAGATGTAGCATCAAAAACTCAACTGAAGGTCATTGAGGGCGATGTAACCTAAAGGGAAGATGGGTTGTGTAACTTACCTGTGGGTGTTACTGTTGGTGGTGAAGTTGTCGTAGTGGTGGTGGTGGAGGGGCTCGTCGTTGTGGTCTCTGATGTAGTTGATGTAGGTGGGGGAGTTGTGCTCGTTACTATTGGTGGTGAAGTAGTTGCACTCGTGGTAGTGGTGGGGCTCGTCGTTGTGGTCTCGGATGTAGTTGATGTGCTGGTTGGTGTTGGAGGTTCTATATGTTTGTAAACAGATAAGGAATTAATAAGTGCGATAACAACAATACAGATTATTAGTAAGAAAACATTGATTGTTGCTTAACAGGATGTTCTGGTAAATCAGACTTGTACAGAACAGAATGAAAAAAAATACATGTATACTACATACACTTATATACAAGAGGATATAGAGTACGGATATAGGATATCAATCAATCTTATGTGCTTATAGGGTGATCATGTTTAATGTGTCACTGCCAAACCAAGGGCTACAAAGTCATCCAGAGCAGCAGTCTGTATTGTGACTGCAACAGGTGGAAACTGTCATGTTGTTGGGTCAGTGTGTCATGTTGTTGGGTCAGTGTGTCATGTTGTGTCAGTGTGTCATGTTGTTGGGTCAGTGTGTCATGTTGTGTCAGTGTATCATGTTGTTGTGTCAGTGTGTCATGTTGTTGTGTCAGTGTGTCATGTTGTTGGGTCAGTGTGTCATGTTGTGTCAGTGTGTCATGTTGTTGGGTCAGTGTGTCATGTTGTTGTGTCAGTGTGTCATGTTGTGGTGTCATTGTGTCATGTTGTTGTGTCAGTGTGTCATGTTGCTGTGTCAGTGTATCATGTTGTGTCAGTGTGTCATGTTGTTGTGTCAGTGTGTCATGTTGTTGTGTCAGTGTGTCATGTTGTGGTGTCATTGTGTCATGTTGTTGTGTCAGTGTGTCATGTTGTTGTGTCAGTGTGTCATGTTGTGTCAGTGTGTCATGTTGTTGTGTCAGTGTGTCATGTTGTTGTGTCAGTGTGTCATGTTGTTGTGTCAGTGTGTCATGTTGTTGGGTCAGTGTGTCATGTTGTGTCAGTGTGTCATGTTGTTGGGTCAGTGTGTCATGTTGTTGTGTCAGTGTGTCATGTTGTGGTGTCATTGTGTCATGTTGTTGTGTCAGTGTGTCATGTTGCTGTGTCAGTGTATCATGTTGTGTCAGTGTGTCATGTTGTTGTGTCAGTGTGTCATGTTGTTGTGTCAGTGTGTCATGTTGTGGTGTCATTGTGTCATGTTGTTGTGTCAGTGTGTCATGTTGTTGTGTCAGTGTGTCATGTTGTGTCAGTGTGTCATGTTGTTGTGTCAGTGTGTCATGTTGTTGTGTCAGTGTGTCATGTTGTTGTGTCAGTGTGTCATGTTGTGTCAGTGTGTCATGTTGTTGTGTCAGTGTGTCATGCTGTGCTTACTTCGGGCACAAATAGTAAATTAGTTTCTCAGTTTACACCATGCCGTTCTTTGTACTCTGACATAACATTGGTCACTACCTGTACAGGAATGTGCGCCATCTTGCTTTGTGGCACAGCCTGGAGAATGTAGGAGGAGATGTAGGTTAATAGTGACAGTAATGCAGTAGTGCGGCTCCTTCATTGTTAGGTTTGGTGGTGAGCCATAGGTTTGATCCACACTAAGCATGTAGTGATGGCTTTCTCAGAATATACAGCAGCAGCTGGCTCATGCTATGGACGGTGTAGAGCAGACAATGGTGCTGGGTCATCTGTTACAGCTATTTGATCTGTGTGCAGTGACTCTTTACACTTTCTTGTTTGACCTCTTTACTTTGTTTGTATAAATTATTTACTGTAATCTTTCATGTTAGGATTATGTAGATAATGTTACCTGTTAAGCCCCCGTCACACATAGCGAGATCACTAGCGAGACTGCTGTGGCGTCAGGTTTTGTGACATAACAGTGACCTCACCAGTGATCTCCCTGTGTTTGACACGTAGCAGCAACTGGGCCCCGCTGTGACATCGCCGATCGTGTCGGAATGTCCTGGACCATTTTTTGATCGTCAGGTTTCCGTTGGCCAGCATGCATCGGTGTGTTTGACGCCTTAACAAAGACCTCTTTGGCGACTCAGAAGTCAGCCACGTTGGTCTGAGTTGTCAGGCTAGCTGCTCTGTGACAGGGTCCCAATGACTGCCGAGGACGTTATACGGGTCGCCGGATCGTTGCTGCGTCATTGAGTAGATCTGACTGTTTGACATCTCACCAGCCACCATGTAGCGACATTCCCGCAATCCCTACCAGGTCGTATCTTTGTCGGGATCGCTGGAACGTTGAGAAGTGTATATATATTTATAACAATGTTTATTGAATATCATAGACCCACCCTTCCCTTACCTGGAGTTGGTGTTGTGCTCTCAGTTGTTGTAGTGGTTGTTGTTGTAGTTGGAGTAGTGGTGGGTTCAGTGGTTGTTGTAGTTGTTGTTGTAGTTGTGGTAGTGGTGGGTTCAGATATGCAGCAAGGAGGTAGAGGAGGTGGACAGCACACGCTGATCTCATAGTTGTAGCACACGGGCATGAACCCGGTCTGGTCCTTGTTGTTACAGATGAGCCCGGTGGAGACATCACATGTTACAATCTGTCCCACCTGGTCTAGTGGTAGATCTGGAAATCTCTCTGCTCTGCAGGAAATGTTCTCGGGCTTCTCACACAATGTATGTCCTTCACTCCGGATGTTATCATAGGTCTCAAAATCTCCTCCATCAGGTTTATATTCAGGATAAGTCACATCAAACCATTGTGTCCACACGCAGTCCGGGTTACAGTTACAACCTACAGAGACCAGGAGACATTATATACTGACACTGAACAGAACTAATCTAAGTTCCATCTGTTCCTAATGAGGCCTCGTGCACACATTGAGGATTTGGTGAGATTTTACCTCATTATTTGTAGCCAAAACCAGCAGTGGGTGATAATCCAGAAGTGGTGACGTGTTTCTATTATACTTTACCTCTGATTGATCCACTCCTGGTTTAGGCTACAAATCCTCAATGTGTGCACGAGGCCTAAGAGTGACATAAAGCCGGACCTCATTGTACCTATAGTGGCAGATTGGGTGTATTGTGTGGCATGAACCTTGTCTTGCAGTTTTAGCATCATTTCTCAATTTAAAATCTGGAATATTGCTGAATGTAGAGTAAATTATTTCTAAAATATGTGTGTCAGTCTGGTAATACACAAAAATACCTGTGCAATTTCCACATCCAGTGTAACTCTATGGGGAGAATCTGCAAGGAAAGCTCAGCCTCCCGCAACAGACACTGACATGTTACAGATTGGAGATAGGCTCTGAAGGGACTTTATACAGAGTAAAAAAAAGTACAATGAGCAGGAAATGTCTATACATCAAATGTAAGATGTAGCATCAAAAACTCAACTGAAGGTCATTGAGGGCGATGTAACCTAAAGGGAAGATGTGTTGTGTTACTTACCTGTGGGTGTTACTGTTGGTGGTGAAGTTGTCGTAGTGGTGGTGGTGGAGGGGCTCGTCGTTGTGGTCTCTGATGTAGTTGATGTAGGTGGGGGAGTTGTGCTCGTTACTATTGGTGGTGAAGTAGTTGCACTCGTGGTAGTGGTGGGGCTCGTCGTTGTGGTCTCGGATGTTGTTGATGTGCTGGTTGGTGTTGGAGGTTCTATATGTTTGTAAGCAGATAAGGAATTAATAAGTGCGATAACAACTATACAGATTATTAGTAAGAAAACATTGATTGTTGCTTCACAGGATGTTCTGGTAAATTAGACTTGTACAGAACAGAATAAAAAAACAATACATTTATTATTATTATTATTATTATTATTATTATTATTATTATTATTATTTATTTATATAGCGCCATTGGGTTCCATGGCGCTTTACATGAGGATGAGGGAGACAAGAACAAGTACACTAAATCTAGTCGATCAGGACGTACAGGTACAGGAGGGGCAGGGACCCTGTCCACGAGGGCTCACAGTCTATGAGGGGTGGGTTAGGATACAGTAGGATGGGGGAATGTCAGGTATGGGGCGGTCGCCTGGGTCTCATGGCAGGTTGTAGGCTTGATGGAACAGGTGAGTCTTCAGGTGACACTTGAAGCTTCTCAGGGTAGGAGAGTGTCTGACGTGTTCGGGTAGGGAGTTCCAGAGTAAGGCAGATGCCCGGGAGAAGTCCTGGACTCGGTTGTGCGAAGAGGTGATGAGGGGGGAGCAGAGGAGGAGCTCTTGGGAGGAGCGGAGGTTGCGTGAGGGTAGGTATCGGAGACCAGGTCGGAGATGTATGGTGGGGCCAGGTTGTGTATGGCTTTGTACGCCATGGTTAGTGTTTTGAATTGGGATCTCTTGGAGACGGGGAGCCAGTGAAGGGCTTGGCAGAGTGGGGAGACAGGGGAGTAGCGGGAGGATATATAGATGAGTCGGGCAGCGGAGTTGAGGATAGAGTGGAGAAAAGTAGGGGTCCCAGGACTGAACCTTGGGGGACTCCGACAGAAAGAGGGTAGGGTGAGGAGGAGGTGTGGGAGTGGGAGACGCTGAAGGTCCGGTCCGCTAGGTATGAGGAGATCCAGGAGAGGGCAAGGTGGGTGATGCCAAGGGATTCCAGGATCCGGAGAAGAAGGGAGTGGTCAACCGTGTCGAAGGCGGCAGACAGGTCAAGGAGTAGCAGGATGGAGTAGTGGTGTTTGTTCTTGGCGGTCAGTAGGTCGTTGGTGACTTTGGTCAGGGCTGTTTCGGTGGAATGGAGGGGTCGGAAGCCGGACTGTAGGCGGTCGAAGTGGGGGCACGAGGAGAGGTAAGAGGACAGTTCGGAGTGGACATACATGTATACTACATACACTTATACACAAGAGGATATAGAGTACGAATATAGGATATCAATCAATCTTATGTGCTTATAGGGTGATCATGTTTAATGTGTCACTGCCAAACCAAGGGCTACAAAGTCATCCAGAGCAGCAGTCTGTATTGTGACTGCAACAGGTGGAAACTGTCATGTTGTTGTGTCAGTGTGTCATGTTGTTGTGTCAGTGTGTCATGTTGTTGTGTCAGTGTGTCATGTTGTTGTGTCAGTGTGTCATGTTGTTGGGTCAGTGTGCCATGTTTTGTCAGTGTGCCATGTTGTTGTGTCAGTGTGTTATGTTGTTGTGTCGGTGTGTCATGTTGTGTCAGTGTGTAATGTTGTTGTGTCAGTGTGTCATGTTGTTGTGTCATGTGTCAGTGTGCCATGTTGTTGTGTCCGTGTGCTATGTTGTTGTGTCAGTGTGTTATGTTGTGTCAGTGTGCCATGCTGCTGTGTCAGTGTGTAATGCTGTTGTGTCAGTGTGTGATGTCGTTGTGTCAGTGTGTCATGTTGTTGTGTCAGTGTGTCATGTTGTTGTGTCAGTGTGTCATGTTGTTGTGTCAGTGTGTCATGTTGTTGGGTCAGTGTGTCATGTTGTTGTGTCAGTGTGTCATGTTGTTGGGTCAGTGTGTCATGTTGTTGGGTCAGTGTGTCATGTTGTTGGGTCAGTGTATCATGTTGTGTCAGTGTGTCATGTTGTTGTGTCAGTGTGTCATGTTGTTGTGTCAGTGTGTCATGTTGTTGTGTCAGTGTGTCATGTTGTTGTGTCATGTTGTTGTGTCAGTGTGTCATGTTGTGGTGTCAGTGTGTCATGTTGTTGGGTCAGTGTGTTATGTTGTTGCGTCGGTGTGTTATGTTGTGTCAGTGTGTAATGTTGTTGTGTCAGTGTGTCATGTTGTTGTGTCATGTGTCAGTGTGCCATGTTGTTGTGTCAGTGTGTTATGTTGTTGTGTCGGTGTGTCATGTTGTGTCAGTGTGTAATGTTGTTGTGTCAGTGTGTCATGTTGTTGTGTCATGTGTCAGTGTGCCATGTTGTTGTGTCCGTGTGCTATGTTGTTGTGTCAGTGTGTCATGTTGTGTCAGTGTGCCATGCTGCTGTGTCAGTGTGTAATGCTGTTGTGTCAGTGTGTGATGTCGTTGTGTCAGTGTGTCATGTTGTTGGGTCAGTGTGTCATGTTGTTGTGTCAGTGTGTCATGTTGTTGTGTCAGTGTGTCATGTTGTTGGGTCAGTGTGTCATGTTGTTGTGTCAGTGTGTCATGTTGTTGGGTCAGTGTGTCATGTTGTTGTGTCAGTGTGTCATGTTGTTGTGTCAGTGTGTCATGTTGTTGGGTCAGTGTATCATGTTGTGTCAGTGTGTCATGTTGTTGTGTCAGTGTGTCATGTTGTTGTGTCAGTGTGTCATGTTGTTGTGTCATGTTGTTGTGTCAGTGTGTCATGTTGTGGTGTCAGTGTGTCATGTTGTTGGGTCAGTTTATCATGTTGTGTCAGTGTGTCATGTTGTTGTGTCAGTGTGTCATGTTGTTGTGTCAGTGTGTCGTGTTCTGCTCCCTTTTGGCCCAAAAAGTACATTTCTTTCTCAGTTTACACCATGCCGTTCTTTGTATTCTGACATAACATTGGTTACTAGCTGTACAGGAATGTGCGCCATCTTGCTTTGTGGCACAGCCTGGAGAATGTAGGCGGAGATGTAGGTTAATAGTGACAGTAATGCAGTAGTGCGGCTCCTTCATTGTTAGGTTTGGTGGTGAGCCATAGGTTTGATCCACACTAAGCATGTAGTGATGGCTTTCTCAGAATATACAGCAGCAGCTGGCTCATGCTAGGAGACGGTGTAGAGCAGACAATGGTGCTGGGTCATCTGTTACAGCTATTTGATCTGTGTGTAGTGACTCTTTACACTTTCTTGATTGACCTCTTTACTTTGCAAACATTATTTACTGTAATTTTTCATGTTAGGATGATGTAGAATAGATAACGGTTGCTGAAAGCCAATTATTCTTCAACAATGTTCATCAAATATCACAAACCCGCCCTTCCCTTACCTGGGGTTGGTGTTGTGCTCTCAGTTGTTGTAGTTGTTGTTGTAGTTGGAGTAGTGGTGGGTTCAGTGGTTGAAGGTATGCAGCAAGGAGGTAGAGGAGGTGGACAGCACACGCTGATCTCATAGTTGTAGCACACGGGCATGAACCCGGTCTGGTCCTTGTTGTTACAGATGAGCCCGGTGGAGACATCACATGTTACAATCTGTCCCACCTGGTCTAGTGGTAGATCTGGAAATCTCTCTGCTCTGCAGGAAATGTTCTCGGGCTTCTCACACAATGTATGTCCTTCACTCCGGATGTTATCATAGGTCTCAAAATCTCCTCCATCAGGTTTATATTCAGGATAAGTCACATCAAACCATTGTGTCCACACGCAGTCCGGGTTACAGTTACAACCTACAGAGACCAGGAGACATTATATACTGACACTGAACAGAACTAATCTAAGTTCCATCTGTTCCTAATGAGGCCTCGTGCACACACTGAGGATTTGGTGAGTTTTTACCTCATCATTTGTAGCCAAAACCAGCAGTGGGTGATAAATACAGAAGAGGTGATGTGTTTCTATTATACTTTACCTCTGATTGTTCCACTCCTGGTTTAGGCTACAAATCATCAATGTGTGCACGAGGCCATAGAGTGAGATAAAGCCGGACCTCATTGTACCTATAGTGGCAGATTGAGTGTGTTGTGTTGGATGAACCTTGTCTTGCAGTTTTACCATCATTTCTCATTTTCAAATCTGGAATATTGCTGAATGTATGAATGTGACTTTGTGTCGATCTGATAATACATGTTGTGTTCTCATCTTAGCGGGAATCTGTCGGTGTTTGCTATGTTGGGGTAAGTTCACATGTCCAGTAATCTTCCAATAGATCAGAAATCCGTAGGTAATAAAGTCCGGTAGACACAACTTTTTTGTCCATTTCTAAATAACTGATTTCATCTGGATCTGATTATTAACATTGGAGTCTAATAAAAACGGATGCGTTACCTGATTGTGATTTATCTTCAATTTGAAACTGAGTAAACAAAAACAGATCCAGAAAAATGGATGACGAGTAATGGGTCCGTTCTCCATAGACTTCAATATTACAAACATGGAATCAGTTGTTTAAAAATTGACAACAAAGTTTTATTTGCACAACTTTTTTTGCCAACGGATTGGTGCCAAGGTTAATGCTGACTAAGACAGAGGCAGGCCGCTTCTTATATATCACCCAATCAGCCACAACAACAAGATCTCATGGCAATGACTTTCTTGGATTGTCATGTATGAAAGTCAATTAGAAATGCCGGGACTAGTGGACTGTCTGTCGGTTTAACATTGACAAGGATCATACATTAGAATAAAGTCATGCAGCGTATCTGTATAGTGATCAAAAGATCAAAGTGGAATGAAAAAATATAAAAACTAAACAAAAAAGCATTTGGAGAAATTAAACACAAACAAACATATATCAAAAATATTTTTTTTCCCCTTAAATAGTATTTTTATTAGGGGAAAATAGAATCTTCACTACATTTATTCCACATGATGAAGAAAATTGATAAAAGAAGAAAAACACAAAGATTTTTTGTTAAAATGTTGTAAGAAAAAGTTATCAAAAAAGTTGTCTCTGCCTTTACTCAGTGTTTCCACACATGTAGAAGCAAAAATCAGAGCAATAACAAGTCCCAGTGATGTCCTACTGGTGTAGAAACGTTCGGGGTCTCTAAATGCAGCAACGATAGAATAAATTACCGTATTTTCAAAAATAAAATATTTTTATTGTGCAAAATGTCTACCTGGTAGTTTTCTTAATGTATATAACTGTGGATAGGCTTTCTAGCATGTACAGGATAGACTTCCCGCTATTGAGGTTGTGAATGCTGGAAGGAAGTTATGGACATGAGTCCCACTACTGGACTTTGTTAGCAGTGAGGAGTCATGCCTACGTGACCTTTCTAGGGGAGCCTCATATGTTCATTGGGAACAGAGAGTAGCTGTGACCAGCCGTAGCGTTACACCTTGACCAGTGCAGCCCTCACAGGGAAGGATGAGGTCTCAGCTTTGCTGACTGGACTATTGTGAGATACAAGTGCATGGAGTAGATGAAAAGGAACGGCCGATTGATGCAACTGAGAAGTGCCCTGGCCTACCTACACCCAGTGACCTGTACATGAAGCATTGGGACTACTATTTCATGTATATAGTTCTTACCAAGTTAAAGTAAAAGATATATTTTTCGACTTCGGTCTCTTTTGATTCATTTGAGTACATCTGTTCCTGGCCTGCTCCAATGGCAAAAGTCAGTGTATTGCCAGGTAGCGACCATCACAAACACACACCTAGCCAGGACCTCCGTTTTCATGTAGCGGAGCGCACAAGACTTGTACCTGGCACATGGTTACTGCCCATCGCCAAGTTACACTCTCAATAACTAATTAGATTTATTAGGTATATTTTATGAATAACTTTTCCTTTAAGTGTATCCAATATTGCACTCTATGGGACATTTATTAAAAGTGTATTTAAAGGCTTGCACAATACACTTATTTGCTATGTCCTGCTGAAATGTGCATGGACATCTCATATTATTGTAAAGGTTATGACGCTCTCCTGTATTTTATTGTTGGCGTGCTCTGCCTTTAATGGCGCTGGTAAAGATCATCCCTAGATGGCACTTTAGTGGAGGATCTCCAAATGTTAATAGTCCAGAAGGTGGAAGGATTGCAAGACCTCAGCCAGTCTGCATCTTGCTAGGGCATGATGGCTACTTTTAGGAACAAGGGGACCTTTACCAGCGTTAGCTTGAAAGTTAGTGCAAGATACTGTAGCCTAATGATGAAATGGGTGGGACTTGATGGTGAAGCCTGAAAAGCAGAGAGGTCGTTAAGGTACTAGAGACTTGTGGCACAAGCATTTAGCCGGGAAGCCGGATACTACAGAATAGCCAGGTGGGATGTTATCATGCTGGACTGGACCGGAGGGCAACCGGTGAAAATCCTGGATGGCCCCTCTGCGGGATGAAAGCAGCTTAACAAACTGCCCATGTTATTATATAGAGTTCATAGACAAGGTTCAAGTAATATTGTATGTAGCTAAACAATGGGCCCCTAGTATCAATGTTACTAATGGGCCCCTGGGATCTCAGTTCAACACTGATGATGACACACTGGGCTGAGTACACAGAGCCAGCAAGATATTAGGGAAGGATTAGAATTCAACATATGAGGCTACAAATTAACCACTTCTTCATGTTTGGTGTAAATACTGGACACATTGGTTTTATACCTCTCAAGCAATCAGTGCACATATTCCATTTCTTCACAAATGATCCCCATTTCTGCATTGTGCCTCAATTCGTATTGCTTATTTTTCTATGTTAAATGTGAAAATAAATCCCTTAACACTTTAAATTACTGTATGTGCTTTGCCATCTGTTTTATATGTTACTATGTTGTATATTTAGATTTCTTACCTGTAGTTGTTGGTTCTACAGTAGTAGTAACTGTTGAGGTTGTGGTTACAGACGTTGATGTTGGTAGAGTTGTCGTCGGTGGGGTTGTTGTTGTTGGTGGTGGTGTTGGTGAGGTTGTTGTCGTTGGTGGGGTTGTTGTTGTTGTTGGCGGGGTGGTTGTCGTTGGTGGGGTTGTTGTCGTTGGTGTAGTTGTTGTTGATGGAGTTGTCGTTGGTAGGGTTGTTGTTGGAGGAGTTGTTGTTGGTGTGGTTGTTGTTGGAGGAGTTGTGGTGGTGGTAGTAGATGTGGTAGTTGTAGTTGGTGTAGTTGTTGTGGGTTGACCACAGTCATATTCATAATCACAACAGTCTACTCTGATCTCATAATTGAAGCAATGTGGCCACAGGCTGTTTTCACTGTTTTGCTCAGTATTCCTGCAGATGAGTCCATACGATACATTGCAATATACGACTTGTTTCAATTCATTCAAGCTGATGTCAGGAGCATTTACCGCTCTGCATTGAATCTGCTCTGGGATGTCACAGAATTTATGATGCTTTCTTATCTCCTCATATGTTTCATAATCACCACCTCCAAGATCAGTTCCGGGCTTGCTCACATCAAACCATTCGGTCCATCGGCACACTTTCTTATATTCACAAGCTGCACAAAAGACCATGTGAGAGTTATGCAAAATATACAGATAAAGAATATGTGCATCTATAGATATAGCATATAAAGATTCTAATATATCACACAAGGTATTGTGGCAAAAAGTTGGCATCAATCTCATAAGGAAAAGGGAACAAGGTCCATTATTATTGGATTGAAGAAAAAATATCAGCCCCTCAAGCTAAAACTTTAATACTTGGTAAATTAATGAATCCAGAATAAGAGCCCTTGGCCAACTTACTCCACGGTGAAAATATTCCACCATGACTCCTACAGGACCAAGCATGTGTGATTGATGATCCTCCAGTCCCGGGACCCTTACAATCAGGAGAATGAAGGAGCTTCACTATCTGGACCTGTACCAGGCACGGCTGAGTGTATGGATGTATTATTGTGAAGAGATGAGCGAATCTTTCAAGGTTTCGGGTCGCCAAACTTCCTGGTATTAAACCTGTTCAGGTTCGGAGTTCCGGTGCTTTATGTTTGCAGAGCCCAGGAGAGCACGTCACTGTGATCGGGTGCAGTTGGTGCGTTGCCCAGTGTGAGCCATGTGCAGTGTTTGATCTCATCACACAACATTTACATCGATTTTTCTGGCTAACACAAGACCACATTAATTTTTTTTTGTATTGTATTTTATAAGTATAAAAAATTGTCAATTCTTAGTGGTGTTTTTCCTATTCGAGCACCGCCCTCTATTTTTTTTTAATGTATCATTGATTTTAAAGACAGTTAGGGTGAAAGCCTGATGGTAGTGCAGCTTTAGGTGGGGAGCTGAGCACTAATCCCATTACATTTATGTTTAGTTTATACAAAAAAATATATAAAATATTAAATATTGTGTAATTTTTATATTCCAGCAGTATTAAGTACGTACTTGAAGATTGAGGTGGTGTTGAAGTCAATGGCGTTGTGGTGATGACTGAAAAAAAGAAATATTATTATCTTCTCGTAAAAAATGTACCGTAAGTGAAAATTCCAAACTTCAAGCAAGCAATAAACGTTCATCATTCAAAATATTATATTACGCATAAACTATAAATCATAGGACAATTATTGATGTGGTTGTGAAAAATGTCTGCAGTGAAATAATATACCCGTGTTTACATATCCTGCACTTATTACACCCGACACATCTGAACTTCAGGGAAGTGCTGAGTGGAAGAGACCCACCTTTAGGGCAGTCCCCACTTCCTGGCTATCGGGAGGAGTGGGTGGCAAGTAGGAGAGTTCTAGTCTGCTCTAGGTAGCTCGAGAGATAGCATGGACCTTGGGGTGAAGTGCTAGGCCGAGGGCCTTAGAGAGGAATCTGCTGCCAGCTGTTGAAGCTGGGAAGAAGACTTAACTGCAGAAGGGGTTACCAGCCTGCAACTCAATCAGGAATACTTCAAGCCCATTTGTGAAGCTGGAGGTCACTGGGCTTCAAATACAGTGACTCACTTTGTGGACCTTCCTGTGGCTCATGGGGCTATACTGGGTCAGAGGGCCAAATCTGTCGCTCACAGGACTCACAGCTACCTGCTCGGTAGGGAATGGCAACCACGGACACTTAGGAGAGGAAAAGCGGTAGCAAGTGTCAGAACTTGGAAGGTAGCTGGAAGGCCATATACCCTGTGTCTCAGCAAGGTGGACACCAACTTATCTCTGGGCCGGCCAGGCTGTGCTTCTGGTGAACATTGTATCTCAGCTGGGTTGTAATCCTTTACTACTACTACAGGTAAAGGTAAGAACCGCAAAGACTGCATGTTATCTGATCCTTCCGGCATCCTCCCGCATCACTACCCTCATCCTCCTCCTCTGCACCATCCTCTGCTTCATTCCTTCATCTTTCACCTTCCAAGGGACCCCTGCCCTGAATGGAGAGGGCTTACCATTTGGCTGTCGCATCATCTTCCTTTGGAAGCCCCCACCGCAGCCCCAGGCCATCAATGGTCAGAACTCCAGTTGTTTGTCAAGAACTATTATCCCCTGTGAATACCCCCTCTATCATGTCCAGCCAGGGCCACGACCTCTGGGGACCGCCACTGTGACTCCTAAACTGAATGGTTGAATACCCCGGCCCTACTGACTGCAACACCACCATTCTATGATTAATGGACATGTGAACAATGACTTAGACCACAATCTCCAACCTTTTTATTTAAAGGATCTAAACCATACATGGCTCATATTCTATGTGGTCTTAACTGTTTTGGAGCAGTAATACTGACATACCTGTCAAGAATAACTATTGAATCATTACCTGTTGTCGTGGACACATAAGGAGTAGTAGTCACAATAGTGGTTGACGTAGTGGTGGGTACTGAAGTGGTGCAGATATCGAAATATACTTTTCCAGTCCCATTTTCACATCTTATCTCAATGCAAATTCCAGATTGCTCTTCACTGGAGATGATTTCTCCTTCTTCGTATCTTGTTCCATTGATGATACAGAAACATGCTGGAATCAAGGAATAGAAATTAAATTACAGCTGTTTACCACATACAGATGTGTAGAATCGTAATGGCGTCATATTAAAGACATCACTCTGTATTTTAATAAGAACAAAAATTCACTAATTAGCCGTAGTCACCAAATATATTATTAGCTTAATCTTATGCTCTAGAAGATCCTCGGGAATATACCCATGTACTCATTCCTGGTCTGAGACCACGATACATTGTATCACTACACTCACTCCTGTATCTGTAGGGCTGCAGATACCCACTGCTATGTTTGTAAGCCTCCAATGGCACCAATGTACACAGACTGGTTGGCTGTGATGGCTAATGTTGCTTTCTCTAATGATACAGTTACAGTGGCGGACCTTGTGCCAAGAGGGCCCTGGTGCAGCATTTGATGGTGAGGAGTGGGGGGGATGTTTGCTAGCAGATGTCGGCGAGGAGGGGGGGGGTATTGGTGCTAACAGATGCTGCGGTGCTAACAGGTGCTGCGGCTCCTACCTGCACCGGGCCGCGCAGTCCTGGGAGCCGGGCAGCAGAGGAGAGGAGGGGCGGGATCAGCCAACGGAAGCAGGAAGCTTCCCTCACTTAACCCCCTCTCCTCTGTAACAGGGTCATGAGGGTCGGCTGGGGGCCCCCCTGCAGGCTTGAGGGGCCCCCTAGCCGGTCGGGGCCCTGGTGCAGCTGAACCAGCTGCACCACGGTAGGTCCGCCCCTGTACAGTTATAATATGGACACATCTATAAAATAATAAGTATAATCCAATTTACATAAATGTTCAAACACCCCTGATACTGAGAATCCTATACCTCATACAATACAGTTATCCATGAGGATTGTCCATTAAAGATGACCTCACACACGAGATAATAACCTACACAATAGAACAATTGTCGCCAGGTTTGGGTATTTTCACCAGGTTGTGCTCTCTCCCGGATCTGGCAGATAGTTCTGGCTCAATCACTTCTATGAAGGATCTTTTATTGGCCTCAGTCCAGCCAATCATGGGTGTTTCCGGCTTTATACTTTGTCTTATTACTGACCTGATATCTTATTATTACCAATAATAACTGATCAATCATGAAGCATCTGTAAAACTCAACCACAGTATCCTGAACTATAGACATTCAACAGCCCCTTATAACATATGGTGAAACAGTTATAATGACAATACTCCAAGTACCTGATTGATTGTAGATGCAGTCAAGCTTTCCTTCTGGGGTACATGTGCTGAAACAGAAAACAAAGGAGTTATAGCAATGGTTAGTGATGAGCCGGCACTACCATACTAAGGGTTCGGTACTCGTAACTTGCAGTTGGATCCTCCGATGGGCGCGACTGGCGTACCCAAGTATAATGGAAGTCAGTGGGGAGCGCAAGCATATTTCCAGAAGAGTTCCCTGAAAAAATGCTCGAGTTCCCCATTGACTTCGATTATACTCAGATACTTGAGTTTCGCTCATCTGAGGATCCAACTGCTCGTTAGAAGTATTGAGCACCCGTACGTGGTAGGGCTAGATCAGGGGTCTCAAACACGCGGCCCGAGGCACCTTGGACAACTTAATGATGCATCGCCCCAGTGCAGGGGGCTGCTGCAGTCCCCGCTGAGTGAGGACCTCTGTCACGGCACTAACAAACTCTGCCACTCAGCAAGATCAATGCAAGCTGCCAGCCAATGAGAGGCCCGCAGCTGACGGCGGAATATGGCGTCACCTGTGGGCTTCTGGCTGGCAGATTGCATTAATCTTCCTGAGCAACAGAGCTTATCTGAGTGCCGGCTGGTGGAAGTCATAGCACAGTGGAGGCCGGACGTCAGCACAGCGGGGACTGCGGCAGCCACCTGCACTGTAGCGATGCATCATTAAAGTGAAAAAAGTGTAAGTGTGTGTGAGAGGGTGTGTGTGAGGGTGAGTGTGTGTGTATATGAGTGAGGATGTGTGTATAAGAAAGTGTGTGTGTGTGTGAGGGTGTATGTGAGACTGAGAGTGTGTATGAGGATTTGGGATGTGTGAGAGTGTGTATGTGTGTGAGAATATGTGTGTAGGTTTGTGTGTGAGTGTGTGTGTGTGTGTGTGAGTGTGTAAAAAGAAGGTAAAACAGGATGGGGGCCATCACTATAAAAGTCGATCAGGATGGTGGACATACCTAGAAAAGGGGATCAGGATGGGGGACATCACTACAAAAGGGGACCAGGATGCGGGATATCACTACTAAAGGGGATCGGGATGGGGGACATCACTACTAAAGGGGATCAGGATAGGGGATATCAGTAGAAAAAGGGGTTTGGGATGGGGACATTACTAGAAAAGGGGATTGGGATGGGGGACATCAGTAGAAAAGGACATTACTACAGAATGGGGACATTACTACAAGAAGAAGATCAGGATTTGTACTTTACTACACTGAGCAAAAAATTCTGGTATTACTAAAATGTCACTTAGTCCTACAAGGGATGTGGCCCCCGCTATAAATGCTTTTCTATGTGCGGCCCACCAACCCAGCCGAGTTTGAGACTCCTGGGCTAGATGATCACTAGCAATGGTTTCTCTTGTTGGTTTGATAAAGCACAAATACTCCATGATATTGTTGTCTTGTTCATGCGTCAGAGTGTTGGCTATATAATAATTATAGCTGTTATTTGTTTAATGGCTATGGGCACCACATGAGAAAACTGTTAAGGCCACGTCACACCTGTCGACATCGCCGCCGATTACATAGGCGACGTAAGGGCGTGGCCTATCAGTGGCGACATCGCCCCTGCTTCGCCTAATGTAAAGAGGCGATGTCGGCACCTCTGAGTGGTCGCCTGGTTTCACATCAGTGATGTGAAACCAGGCGGCCGATCTGGGGCGATGTGTCCACATCGCCCCATGTAAACAGCCACCGGCGACCTGACAGGCGATGGGAGCCATAGGCTCCCATTGTACTGCATCGCCACTGGGGTTTTGAGACACTCCGGCGGCAATGCCGCCTGTTAGATCGCCGGCACGTCGCTGGAGGTGTCGCCCCATGTAAATAGGGGACGGCGACACTGGCAGGGGGCCAAAAACGTGCACGCTTCCGCCAGTCGCAGCCGACATCTCCAGTGCCATCAACAGGTCTGACGGTACCTTAATTTTAGTTAATGCGTTTGCAGTTCAGTCTACAATCTTTATTCTTTCAATCATTTTCAGACGTCCAGATGTGCAGTTTACAGCCTGATTCAAGACTCAGTTTTTCTCTTGTAGGAGTGTTTTTCCCATTTATGTAGGTTAGACATGAGACCCGTGTCTGTTCAGGGTATTGCTGTCTTCATTAGCTAATATAACAGCACAACTTCTACTCTGCACTTATCTCCTCTTTATGTGCTTCTCTCCCTATCTACACACATGCGAGAGATCTGTCAATTTACTGGATTGAAGCCGGTCTAGGGTGATACTGGTCTAGTCAAGTCTGTCCCTATAGCCCCCATCCAGCTTTTCAAACTATATATTCTCTGATGTTTCTAGAAAGAAATGTTATCCCTTAGCTCCCCAGTCTTCGCCTCTCATCTAGCCAAAACAGATCTCATACTTTGCATTGACGAGGAGCAAAAATCCTGAAACATGTCTGCAAATTGAGATTCCGGATTGGCTTATATCCTTGATCATATGATAAGGCTCGTTAAAGGGTCCATATTGACTTTTAGGATAGCTACTCCCAATGGGTGGTGCTAGAGGTCAAGTCCTCATTGAAGAGGCAATTTACAGCTTGTTATAGCTGCCAAAATCTGATTCATTGTGTCTGTAATTGGAGCAGCATGAATGTAGTAACAGGTTACCTTTAATTACATCTGAACTTTTATTAATTCCAGACTGTATACTGTGTGTGAATTATGGCTTATTACTGAATGCTAGCGCTGCTTATAGTGGCCGTGATGATGATACATAATATCAATAGTTTGTCTTTTTGGTTGGCAAAGTCCTGATGTAAGCAATAGTGATTCTTACCAAGTGGTGCATGTCTCGGGAGGCGGCACGTCTTCACCAATCTCATAGTGAGTCTCGTTAATGTAACATCCGCATTCCTCCTTGGTTACACATATTCGGTTTGCCTCATCATATATGGGCCGGTCCTCTGGGCAGGTGGGGTAACAGCCTGGAAATTACCAATTACATGGGGGGTTTAGGTACAAGTGAAAGAATTTGTAACAATCTGATTAAAGTAAGGAATAATCTCACTACAACTGGATACCGGGAACTTATCATTAATCAAAGATTTCATTAAAGGGGGTTTCCAGTTTGAGCACATAAAACCTATTTTCATACTTCTGCTTCAAGCCAAGGAACCAAAATCTTTATTATTCAAGAGAATAAGAATTTATTCTGGACGTGTGATGGCGGCACTGGTGTATAATACGTGAAAATGAGCAAAGTTTTCTACTGTAGCGGGTCAAGCACCGGTGCATCCGCCACATGACCAGGACAGATTGTAATTTGGCGGAATTGCTCTATCGATTTACTATTTTAAACTTAACTCTAAATTGCACAGACCCACAGCCTATATATTATTACTGAAAGTGAAGTATTTGCCATTGGTGGCCAGTAATATAGCTCAGTGCTTACCCTCCAGATATGTAATGGTGACATTGGTGTAGACGTTGTTAATGGAGCGACAGGTTTGTATACTGTGATACCCACACGGGTGATAATGCCACTCACATTCATCCGTAGGATTATAATAGTCACAAAATATAGCTGGAAAAAAAGTAAGAAAAAAGTTTACGGTCAATTTTTGGTTACCGTATATACTCGTGTATAAGCCGACCCCCCTACTTTTGCCCCCAAAACCTGGGAAAACCTATTGACTCGTGCATAAGCCGAGGGTGGACCTCAGCACAGGTATACAGCAGTGTGGTATACAGGCCTCCCCAGTGGTATATACAGGCCCCAGCAGTGTTACAGCAGCAGCCCCAGTGGTATATACAGCAGCAGCCCCAATGGTATATACAGCAGCAGCCCCAATGGTATATACAGCAGCAGCCCCAGAGGTATATACAGCAGCAGCCCCAGTGGTATATATAGCAGCAGCCCCAGAGGTATATATAGCAGCAGCCCCAGTGGTATATATAGCAGCAGCCCCAGAGGTATATATAGCAGCAGCCCCAGAGGTATATACAGCAGCAGCCCCAGTGGTATATATAGCAGCAGCCCCAGAGGTATATATAGCAGCAGCCCCAGTGGTATATATAGCAGAAGCCCCAGTGGTATATATAGCAGCAGCCCCAGTGGTATATATAGCAGCAGCCCCAGAGGTATACAGCCCGCCCGCCCGCCACCATCAGTATACATGCGCCCCCCCTATCAATATCCAGGGCCCCCCTTGCAGCCTAAACCTGTAAAGCAAGATCATTATACTTACACCTGTGGCCGCCGCCGTCCCCGCTCTGCACCGCGCTCCTCCATCTTCTTCCATCTTCCTCCTCTGGCTCAGACAATGACGTCATTGCCTGCGTCCATCGGAGGAAGCCGGAAGAAGATGAAGGAGCGCGGTGCAGAGCGGGGACGGCGGCGGCCACAGGTGTAAGTATAATGATCTTGCTTTACAGGTTTGGGCTGCAAGGGGGGGCCCTGGATACTGATAGGGGGGGCGCATGTATACTGATGGTGGCGGGCGGGCAGGCGGGCGGCCTGTGTATTATACTCGCGTATAAGCCGAGGGGGTACTTTTCAGCCCAATTTTTGGGCTGAAAAACTCGGCTTATACGCGAGTATATACGGGTATTTGTATTTACAAATATTATAGCTGTTTAAATGGATGACAGATTTGCACATTGTTTCAAAACCTGCCACTATTACAATGCAAAATTTGGACCCCTGAGATAGTGAAAAAGCATTGGTAACCTGCAGTATCTGCTCATAGTAATGTTAGGCTGTGATTTACTTACGGCATATGTCGGGTGTCCTCCAGTAGACACAGGCCTCTGCTTTGGTGCACTCCTGAGCATACGCCGCCACTGCAGTACAGAAGCATTCACAGTCCCCACCAGTGTCACATGAGCAGGCGTCATTTACACAGGCCTCGTAAAATGGCATGGGATCAACCTAAATGAAAGTTTGATGTTGTCAATCAGAGTTTTTAAAAACATTTTCCAAATAAGTTCTAAAAATATTTTCACTTTAAGGGTTTAAAAAAAAGAACATGAGGAAAATAATCAGAGATAGCAACATTGCCAGAGGCCCAAGAGGTAAGAGGGCCACTACCACCTCCAATGCAGGTATCATTAGACTTTATAAGATTAGCTATTGGACCTCAAAGGACCCTTATATTGTTCTAGGACAGGGGCCTCTTCTGTCGGTGACTGCTCCTGCACAATTCCCCCAGTACCAATGTCTTCACAGTACAAGACATTGAGTCTCTACAAGTTCCTGCCTCGTAAGAAGATATTGAAAGAGGTTTTACTAATATGATCCTTTCTTTTGTCCTAAATCTTTCCCAATATACTTCTGCTACCTACTCTGCTCCTGTATGCTCCTCTTTATTAAACTCATAAATACTTTTATTGTGGTTGTAGTTTTGATCCTTTTCGGGCTGCAAACCGGATTCAGACCAACTGAGCGCGGCATGTCACTGGTGGGGACTGAGACGAAAGTGAAACCTGATCTGACTATGCATGCCCAGACTGCTGTCACTCACAGAGGCAGACCTGCCCCCACCAGTGACGTGTCCTGCTTAGTTTGTCTTAATCCAGTCTGCAGAGCTGAAACATCAAAGTTACAACAACAATAAAGGTATTTATGAGCCTGTTAGGGATCAGCTTACAGGAGCTGGGTAGGGTATAGAAGTATATTGGGAAAGTGTTAGGAAGATTTAGGACAAAAGAAAGGAGGCCACATAGTAGTGGGAAACCTCTTTACCTTACTGTTCTTGTACTAGTCCATATCGGAGATTGTCTTTTTGGATCACCTTGGCCAGAGAAGAAAAGTCATGTCTTTTTACGTGATTCTCTTCCACTGATCTTCAGACAATTGAGAGGTATCTTGCTCCTCACCATGAAATTGGCGTGCACTACAAGTGACACCAGCCTCATATTTCTGAGCAGACCTGCTGTAGAGTCACAGAGGAAGAAAACCTTGGTACATACATGACACACACAGGTCTCATTACCTTGCTATGGCAGACTTTGAACACTTGGCTTTTGATAAGTCCGCACTGTTTTGCCGCCCAGGAATGGCGATGTAGATTTGTACTGCAGGGATTGACTACATTCGAAGCATCAGGACATGAGGCATCAACTTTCCAACTGTTTCCAAACTCCAACAAATCCGTGACTTGCATCATGTGACTGGTTCTCAGGTCATTTTGGGCATTGCCATCAAAATTTCCACATAAACCACAAAGTTTTCCCTAGAACAAAAAAAAAGGCAAAAATGACTTTGGTTATCATGAGAGATTGGCTAAAGATATTCCTTGGTTTAGGTTAAGTCCTATTTATCAGTAGAGTATATACAAATACATTATATCTGGTCATTTGCCGTGAATACAATTTTTTTCTTTTAATTGAATGTAATATTAAGTGCTAATTCATGGTCAAAAGGGTTTATGGGAATCACAAAACTGTAATGGCAAAGAGAACTACATAAACACATTGATAGTTGATTCATCTACCACGTCCCTGCCACTGCCTTGATTCCCACCTCCATTGTCTGATTACTTCTCTGCAATTGTCATGGTCCAACTACCTACTTGACAGCTGCAGCCAATCACTGGCCCCAGTGGTCATACTGAGATCTACAACATGACACCACTAAAGCAAGTGATTGGCTACAGATGTTTTATGGTAGATAGCACATAACCGACGCAAACGAGTTAACATAGACTAGTAAGGCGCTCCAGTGCGGTGGATCCGGAATATCAAGGGAAATTATCAGTTGAGCAATACACCTTTATTTAATTGATGATATATGGTCATTTTTCTGCTTTAGCCATCTTATTAGGACGGCCATATTGAAATAAAGGTATACCATCCTCCTCCACCTATCCTTGGATAGTTTATGAAATAGATTATAAAGATCCAAATAAACGACCACATGAAAGGGAAGAATACCCTTTCTATGAGGAGACTATCTATCGAACCCAACTGTCATGAAAACAGCCTTTAATAGGCCAAAACGCGTTGACATCTCGAGGTTGCTCTGCTAAAGTCAAATAAAGAATTGTTTATTTGCATTCAAACAAGGAGTGTGCATTTGTATTATTACTTTATGTTGCATGTGGGATTCTTCCGATCCTTCCTTTATTTTGCACCTCCACCAATGAAATATTGGGCTGCCTTTAGAGCTGTAGACCTGGGATGTTTACTCTGGTGCCACATGTATAGTTAAAGCAATCACGGGACCAAGTTTATGGATAGCTGGAGAGATGAGTGGGTCTAGCTATTCACATATCTGCACCTATGGATATGTGTCTCATATGTTTTGATGGTGTCTGTGTGTCTGTGTCAATCTGTCTGTCGGAAGGAGCCTTTGAAAGAGGCGTGGTATACTGACCAGGAGTCAGAGTACATGCACTGACAGGAGTCAGTATGTTTAGAGGCAGCAGAGCTCCAAAGTAAGGCTGAACCCCAATGCTGAGCGGGTTGACCCTGCAGTTGTATTCACTTTGTGCCGGAAAAGGTTGTTTTTTTTCTATGTCTCTTGAGCAGTTTATGCTTACTGAATAAACCTGCTGGACTTTAATGAAAACCATTACTGTATGTGCTGAAAGCACGAGTAACCCCATCATAGCGGTATATGAATTGAATCAATTTCAACTTGCTTCAGTTTTTATTTGGGAACATAAGTGTGCAAAAAAATGATGCATAAATGCACCCAAGGGCTACGATGCACCCATGTGCTGTAGGTTTATACAGCTAATACGAAAACCATACATAGTAATGGACACTAATCTGTTACAAAGCTCCAAATCCAATGTATATAGATAAATACTATAATGACTACCTTTATGGACTGAAATGTGTTTTTAAAAAAATGTAAAAATATGTCTAATCTTGTGCCACTTTACCTGTTCAGTTCAATTTCAGAGCGTTACTGTGTGAGTCAATGGGTGCATGAGTTTCACATTCTGTAATACTTTCCTGGTGTTTCTGTAGCTCCGGATAATGAATATTATCTACCTACCTTGTACGCTGGTGACACCTTGATGAAAATGGTGGTTTTCCTGTCCCAAATGAGAAGAATTCCATTACTTGCTTCAATGACTAAGTAAATGCCCACTTCGCGGGTTAAGTATTTTACGATCTTTGTGCCTTCGCCGATGGTTTCCTCTATGTGCTTGTCTGCTAACTTCAGTACTGTGCTCTGCAAGATAACGAGATTTACTCATGGGGGACACGGTTACTTCATGATTATAAACACGTTATTGCATTTTAGAATTTCCGATGAGATACACCGTGCTGCTTTGTTACAGACCGGCAACTGAGGTTGGTGGAAGCATCCTGGGGTCTGGTATTCTGCTCTATTACTTACATGTGTTACAAAACCATTAAATATGGAAATACTGTATCCTTTACAGAGAGGAACAAGACTAGAACTCTAGCCCCAACTATTGGATATAGCAGTCCTAGAAGTCAATATCGCCTCTTTAACCCCTTCACCACTCAGCAATTTTTCATTTTCCGTTTTAGTTTTTCCTCCCCTGATTCCAAGAGCCATAACGTTGTTATTTTTCCATCAATATAGACATGTGACGGCTTGTTTTTTGCAGGATAACTTGTACTTTCAGATGAAATCATTTATTTTACCATATAGTTTACAGGGAAATGGGAAACAAATTCCAAACGTGGTAAAAGAGCAAAAAAAAGTGTTCACTATATGGTAACACTGATGTGTCGCTATGATGCCTCGTGTTGATACAAGTTTGTAGATACCAAACATGTTTACTTTTATACTTTTACTGTCTAAGTGGTGAAAAAAATTCAGAAATTTGAAAAAAAATTATTGCGCCATGTTCAGCACCCCGAAGTGTTCTCATTATTTGGGATCTGGGGCTGTGATGGCTTATTTTTTGCGTCTTGAGCTGACGTTTCTAATGATACCATTTCTGGGTGGATGTGCTGTTTTGAGCACCCGTTATTGCATTTTATTGCAATGTTGTGGCAACCAAAAAAATGTAATTTTGGCTTTTGGACTTTTTTGTTATGACATTCTCTGATTCATTGATTTTATATTTTGATAGATCGGGCATTTCTGAACGTGCCGATACCAAATATGTGTTTTGTTTATCTTTTTAAAACTTTTATTTTGAATGGGGCAAAAGGGGGGTGATTTAAACTTTTATGTTAAAACTTAATTTTTTATTTTTTATTTTACACTGCCTCATACGGCGCCACAGTGCTGCACTGTCTAATCGCTAGTGCTATGCCCCAATGAGCTGCAGCACATCAGGACATAGCACAAATGATCACTCTCTGTGGTTGGCAGCGGTTGCCGTCCATCCACAGGAAGTGAACCCTGATAGCCCGGGGTTCTGCGGTGACCCCAGATGCTATCAGGTGACACACGGAGATCCTGCAATCTTATTGCGGAATCTTCGATCATGGTGGGGAATAGCGTGTTCCTTGCCGCGGCGCTGTTTGATCGTGCTGTCAGTGAATGACAGCACAATCCAAAGGGTTTGCAGCTCTGATCAGCGGTGGTAGCCCCACCTCTCAGCCAATGAGATCAGCTGAGATGTCGGGGGAATGATGTGAGCTCAGTGCTGGAACTCACATCAAAGAGAAGGACATGACCTATGACGAACCGGTACATCATAGGTCGTGAAGGGGTTAAGGCACCACCCCAGTGTTTTTATTTATTGCACCACAGCAGAGATACTATAAATGTAATTCCCCTGCCCCCTGTCTTATTCTAGCCTATTGACATCTTCATCTGTTTCTAGCATCGCTCTGGTTGGCCTCCTGTGATTTGTGACCTACCAGAAAATCCAATGTGTCATGGAGCACGCTGGAGGGTACTACTCAATACATCCCTATGGGTGCCTTATTTTGGTCTTGTTCTGGACTCATAGGAATGCAATTAGACTATGAGATGTAACTTCTGACTTCCAGCCAGTCAGAAGTTATGTCTAAATAATATGAATGACTGGCATCAACCTCTAAGTGTAGGTGCAAGCAGAAAAAATACATTTAATATAAGGGAGTTATCTGCTGCGACACTAAACACTATGTGCACTTAAATGAGTGCCAGCAGTGGCTGAACTGCACAGCTAATACAGACACAATGTGAATAGGGGTATAGCAATCACTGCTCTAGATACAATGCAAAATGGAAGACAGCTTCAGCAGTAGCTACTGCGGAGTGCCCGGAAACCAGCACCAAGGTGCTTCCGTTTTACACACCACCATTAGTCATAGCGTTAGGACCCGGAAAAACAGAAGCACCTTGTCGCTGGTTTCCGGGCACTCCGCAGTAGCTACTGCTGAAGCTAAGTGTTCCATTTTGCATTGTATCTAGAGCAGTGATTGCTATACCCCTATTCACATTATGTCTGTATTAGCTGTGCAGTTCAGCCACTGCTGGCACTCATTAAAAGTGCACATAGTGTTTAGTGTCACAGCAGTCAGAAGTTATGGGCACAAGTTGGCACCGCAGGGCCGGGGTGACGCCGAAAAACGATAAAGTCCTCAGAAGGTGAGTATAGGGCAGGGGGCAGGGACTTTCATTTAAAGTGCTACTCTAATGTTAGAAAAAGAATTACTATAGTGGTGCTTTAAAGAGCCTTGCCAAATGACTTAGGATAACAAGCCAAGCAAGACACTATATTTGCATGCATGTGTTTGCCCCTCATCAGTGCAAAGTAGGTGATCTTATATGGCTAAACAAGACAGGGGGTCTGTGGAATATTGTATGGTATATAAGTCTCCTTATGCTGGCTGGGCATCTCTGCAAGTTGAAACATTAACCCTTTAAAACCTCCTCATCCATTAGAGAATTTTTCAGGTTCCCAGTCCATAGGTCTCCATAACCTTTGACTTAGAAGTTATATCTCTATGGTATGTATTCCCATAACCTGGACCAACTACCTAACAGTTTATGATGTTATATGAGCTATAGACAGAAATAAATTCAATATAACCTAGAGTAGTGCAATTAGCCTAATGTCATTCATCCTCCACATGTAATATTGTAAGTTTAGGGACTTATGGGCTTCTTATATGTTGGGGCATAATTACCGTACAACTTCTATCTCATTGTCCTTTTTTACCCTTTTTACTTTTATATTTTACAATATAATGAGTAATTTAGTTGAGCCAAAAAAGAAGTCAAAACTATAATAAAAAGTAGTATCAATGTGGCGACTTTCATTATTATTTTACAATGGAATGTTGTTGTTGTTTTTTGTTTGCTTTGCATTCAATGTTCTTTTTTGGCTCGATATAAAGTATTTTTATTACATTTTTAGGAAATATTGGTCAGATGGTGAATGATGTTTCATATATACTATATATATGTGAGCTGTCATAGTATCACAATTTATTCAACACTAAAAAGCTATGTTTGCTGAAATAATTAATAATATAGTAATTACCTACTATTCATTTAATATACAACGTAAAAAAAAATAATAATAATCATGTTGTAACATACATACCCCAAGGAAGACTTTTATGGACTTTGAGCAAGTAACCCCAGTTGTGCCGCATGGGATGTTTTCTGTGATGACACTAAAGTTGCCCAGGGAGTGGTGCGCCCCACAGTAATCCTGCAATTATACAAGGAACTTTATTCAGTTTCATAAGGATGTGATGGAAAGGTTTTTACATAAGAGACAACGATAAATGAATATTCATACATTGATAGACCCCAGCACACATACTTATAACTTTACCCAACCTTGAGACCGATCCATATTCCCTTTTACAACCAATATCGGGAGAATTTCGGAATTCAATTTTTGGCCATAATACTATCCAATGTTGTTTGCATGATGCTTTAGACACCACCTGCACGTTAATTGATAAGAGGGAGTGGCTTAATGGGAAAGGGTGTGGCTTCATCCCAATATTGGTTTAAGATACCAAATCTATGAACTTAAATTTGTGCCCAAATTTGGGTACAAAATTGAAATACAAAGTAAGTCAATTAATAGAGGTGTAAACTTGACAGCGTAAAGATGGGTAAAACATATTAACTAGTATGCAACACTATTATAAATTTGGTGTATGTTATCTAGTTTAAGTTTGCAGACTGCAAATATCACGACACAGTGAGGAGATACAAAAGGAGGGAAACCAGGTAAAAGGAGAGCCCCGTGAGACCCTTAAACAGTCATCTGAGAATGAACCCTGCACTCCCTATTATCCTTAGACGAGTCTTTCCCCCCTGAGTGCGATCACATGCCTAAGTCCTGGTTGACACTGGGCTAGCCCTGGTTAGTGAATAGGGCAGCAAGATGCTCGTCTTACTACAGCAATAAGACAACACTGGGAGAGAGACGAACTAAAGATAATAAAACAACATATGGAACTCCACAACTTCCATAAGGACATCATCTCCTGGACGGTCAGCATAGAAGAACTATAACTGGCACACAGGAGACTAAAGAATGAGTTTAAATAATGATAGAGAGTGGCAGCAGCTGAGATTATATTACATCTCACCAGGCTCAAAAAGGAACTCAACCCATTCATCACCAAATGAAAATAAATCCTTTCCACTCATGTTAATCACCGAGCAGAATCCAAAGAAGACCTGTTAATCTCCGAGACCTTATAATCTCAGATACCACAAAAGTCTCAGACAGATGTGACACACTCGTGACAACAAATTAGACACTTTTAGACAGTCCACCCCATGTGTTGTGATAGAAAAATACATTTTTTATTTTTATCCTTTATTTTTAATGTCTAATCGAAGTCACACATTAATCTTCCCATGCCTTTGACCTCGCAGTTCATTTTTCACTTGGTCATTTTGGATTCCCGCACTTAGTTCTCAGCTATTGTTAGATATGAATGGTATCTACATCTGTAATATGTACATATTTTGAAAGATACTGATCCAGGCTTTCATTTCCAGAAGCATGTTTACTTAAAGCCATAGTAAAGACAACCCCACCTTCAGCTAGCAGGGCTCTCCATTGTAGGGGTGTATAGGAATTTGGAATATCACAAACGCCTTATATTATGTTAGTGAATGAGAAATCTTAGCATGTTAAAGTATAATAACATAACACATAATAATAACTGAACAAATATTAGAGTCAGAGGGGCAATGACTAGGTAGTCGGTATTTATAGTTACATTAGAATTTCTTACCTGCGCAGCCACAAATTCACAATTTCCATCAAAGTCATAAAATTTTTCATCAAAGGTAATATAATGACCATTGCCATAGATTGTGCATGTCCCGTAACATACAGCATTGGTACACGTCCATCTCCCCCTCTTACATGAGCTATAAAAGGAAAATATCCAATTAGAATATTTGGCCTTCCTACTAAACTTGATATATTTCCATGATGAATCTTCTACACAAGTCTTTTCTACAGAAGCCGGTGCCGTGGTGGATTTGGTGTTTTTCATTCTTGGCAGTCAACATTTATTTCCTGGGTAAGGTGCTTACAGATCGATTCCGTGCTCCGTGGTCCCATCGGGTCGTACATCTGAACA
This sequence comes from Allobates femoralis, assembly GCA_033576535.1. Lineage (NCBI taxonomy): Eukaryota > Metazoa > Chordata > Amphibia > Anura > Aromobatidae > Allobates > Allobates femoralis. Next base: position 3,015,613 of record JARQOC010000010.1, on the reverse strand, counting down.
CCCTACAAAACTAGATTCGGACATAGTCGCCGACGGAGCCATTGACTATAATGGTGCAGACAAAATCACAGTGTGCCCTGTTATGCATCATTTTTGGGTGTATACTTCTACTGGAGGTGAATACTCAGATGTAGTAGACTGTCTGTCCACCTCCAGTAAGTTTATATGCCCAAAAATGGTGCACAACAGAACACAGTGATTCTGTCTCTACCATCATAGTCAATGGCTTGGTTGGCGATTATGTCCAAATACCATTTTGCTGGGGGTTCGGACGTAAGCCTTGAAAGAACGACAAAATACAGTGTGAAAGCACCCTTAGGAGGGTACTGTAGTAAAGCGGGGTATCATTGGTCCCAGTTGTAGGATCATGCATTGATACCCTATCCTTCCCTACATGGTAGGTAAAGGACACTGTTACAGATTTTGCATTAAAATGAATGTTCCACCACTTCAAACTGGGATTTTCACTAACGAATATACTTAGAGCTACAGGAGAAGCAGATAGTCTAGCTGTTATGTGAGTGGCAACACGTTAGGAGAGTGCAAGGGGTTCTGGGAAAAAAAATGCTGAAATGTTCATGCACCATAGTCTGCTCAGAATTATCTGGCTTTGCAGTGGAAGCAAGAAAGACATAGGAAACACTTACCAACTCAAAAGGCAAGTTTATTATTTAGAAATGGTAGAAAATTGCAAAAACGTATTATTGCAGATATTTATGGGAACAATTGGTGAGAACACCTTTAAACCTCTAGTGTTGTAAGTTACCACTACAAGCAAAAATGATTGTCACGGGTGGCACGGATGACAGGGTAGAGGCCACGCGCAGACGGTCCCAGCGTTTGGCCAATCAGCCATAAGGTTTGAGGACGGTCCGTCTTTCAGGGGCATTTACCTTCTGTGTAGATAAAGAGAAGGTATGATAAGATCTCCCTATCATGGGGAGACGGCTGGGAAGGTCTTGTGCTCGGTCTGGTTTCTTCCCCAGTATTCTGGGTCTCTAGGACCCAGCAGGTTCTTCCCACCTTTATAAGGAGTTTCATTGCCCTCCCTCGGTGCAGGTGATATTTCCTTGTGCACTCATTATCCTTGCTCCAGCAGAAGCTGAGGTTGTGGAGTATTATCTAAAGGACCAGTACTACGTCTGGAGTTGATCAGTTGCTACAACCGCTACTAATAACAATACAAAAGAACCATGGTTGCGTAGCAAATGGGATTCTGTTTATTTAAGACAATCCACATATTTTTAGGAAAGTTAGGACATATCATATTTCAAGGTAAAAAGTTAAAGTGCACAGTGATGAGACAAACAATAGTATGCACGGAGTTGCCAACTCAGCAATATGGAGATCCACTGACAACTTTGTCCATGAGAGATTACAGTGGCTGTAATGTAGTTTACAGGGGTTTTACTTTACAATAGTACACATAGTAACAGGCATGAGTAAAAACAAAGTGCTTAGAACAGAGCATTTTAGATTAATGAATATGCATACAAAATCCCAGGGACTGGCTCAGTAATCCTGTATGGAGTATACCATTAGCAGCACAGCCTAAGAAGAGCACAATCATATATGCCACCGTTCCTATGTGCCCCAATAGTTCTAGTTAGCATGTGACCCAATGTCCCAATGTCCCCCACACTACACTCGTTTTAATCAGCAGTCACTGAACCTGCCTAGGTCAGACGACCTTGTATTAACCTGCAGCATTACCAAGTGTTGCTGGAGGGTCCCTCCGTGCATGTGCCGGCCCCTACGCCGTTTCGCTCGTAAGCTTCGTCAGGGGTTGCTGTGCTCTGCTGCAAGATAAGTGTTTTCTTTCCCCATTGTCTGTTTTTTCCTTGTGTTTGTCTTTAGTTGTTAGTGGAGGGGTCTAGTGAACCTCTCCATCTGATCCTTAGATAAGGTAGTGCTAGGATCAGAGAGGGACGAGGTTCGTGGTCGGCGACAGTTGAGGAAACTGTATAGGGACGCTAGGGCAGACAGGGTCAGCCCCAGTAAGACTAGGGGTCACCCTCTCCCTCTTGTGCCCATAGCTTTAGGGACTCCTTATTTCCCCCCCCCCGTCGTGGTCCTACGCTGAGTGCCTCTCCCGCTCCCAGCGTGACAATGATTTAGTCAATGGAGAAACCCTCCATCCAGCTTTGCTTCATCTACCCTCTACCAGATCTCGTGTACTTCTTCTCTTTCTATTTCTAACGTTCACATTAAGTGTGTGAAGAATGTGCCGGTAGGTAGCGCCCATCTATTTGTAACCTTGTTCCTCTAGGGCAGATTCCTATTCTAACACTGAACCCTTTGAAGTTACTAGAAAAGGCCACAAAGGCACAGCTGGACGAGATAATGTCGGGAGACAGGAATCGAAAGGTTAAAATCCACAATTCAGACGGCTGTGAAGAGGATGTGGATAATCCACCTCATTTATTTAGATCCACGCGATTGAAGTATAAACTTCTTCATCACGACAGAAAAAACTATAGATGACAAACATTAAACACAGGACACACAGATTGTATTCTTTCAAATGTATCCGCTCTACAAAATGCTTTGTTTAAGGGGTTATCCGGGATTTATCATCCCCCCAAAAAAATGGCTAAGCAGGGTGCTGCCAATTATTGTGCCCGACACTGTTCACCCCTGTTCACCCCCACCACAGAGCGAGCACTGATCACCCCCTGCTGGGGACAGCATGGCGGGATAAACAGAGAGGTGACATCTTCACTCTGCTCTGTGGAAGGTGAAGGACAACCAACATTATGCTGATTGACAGCCGGACCCCCCACTACCTGATTGGAGGAGCTGGCTGTCAATCAGCATGACGTCTGCTATGATACCTGTCTACAGAGGGGAGAAGGTGTCCCTATCTTGACATGATGTCTTCAGAAGCTGGAAAATTGCTGACAGGAGCACGGCAGTGACCGGCGCTGGGCACAACAGGCAGGTAGGTGGCAGCTACCTACCTGGTAAAGCTAAGGCACATTTTTTATAAATCCAAGATAACCCCTTTAACACTTGTCATTTACAGAACTTTCTGTCCTGATGAAAAAGCTTACACTTCTAATAGCGTGGACCTACATAAACTACTTGGATTATACATATCTGACTTTTCTGCTCAGTCATTGGCAGCACAGATTTTAACCCTTCAATTCCTGTCTCCTGATCTTTGCTACCCGAGGGGTGCAGAAGTCATCTTTAAGAGAGTTTTATGGTTCCCTACCAGATGAGCGCTCTCCCTTCAGTACCGCTGATGTTATACAGTTAAGACCTTATTGTGATTGTCTCTTTTAGATAATTACTGGGACAAAATAATGTACGGGAACTTAGAAAAATAAAGGAGGAAACTTCTCCATTAAAATCTGAGTTATGAAGGGAAGCGAATACTTTTAGGCCAATCTTTAATGAGAAACCTAAGAGATTTATACTTTGCTTTCCATTATAAAACGTCGTCTAACGATCATTTTATTTTTACCATGTATTGCAGTCCACTTTAATCTGGGATCCATGGGGATAAATGTCTTCATTGTGGATACAAGGACACCTCTCCTCAGAGACGCAGCCGCCAGCGCCATCATCTAGAAGTCCATTGGGGCAGACACATCCTGAGATGCATTCTGTCTGGAACTATAATACAGGAAAAACTAATTATACAATCCCTGCTTTATAATTATATGATGCATAATAAATAATAATAATAATAATAATAATAATAACACAATACAAAAAAATGATCCTAGTACAAAAAAATAGTAACAATAATAGCTACACAATAATAATAATAATAATAATAATCATGAGATAGACTGTACATACATATTCGACCCCCAGGGTCTTGCAGCTCCTGTGTATGGCGTCACCAGTGTGATTGTTGCAGTTGAAGTAGACTTTGCCGTCAGGACAAGCTGTAAAGAGACATTGAATGATTAATACATTCCCGGAGTCTACATGACATTGTTGTGATATTGTTATGACACTTTCCTGCAACCAATCTCCACAGCTTACTTCTCCCCACCTTCAGACACAGGAGCAATTTACAGGAAATAAGTGGCAGCCGGAGCAATCACTTCCTGTTAATTACTTAACCATCCAAAGGTGGGAAGAAAGAAGCCATAGGTGATTGGTCACGGGGCTATTGTGTAATAGCAAAGTCACATGGGCTTCGGTAACGCACAACAGCACTTTTGACTTTGAGATGTTCCTGGTTTTGCAGCCCAAGTGCACCAGCAATATCTGCAACACAAGATGCAGCTCATTGCCCAGAGTGGCAACAACCTCCTGGGTATAGGATGCGCCTGTATTACCTAGCATATCAGTGATCATGTTCACTGGTGAATACTTAAAACATAGTTTTTATCACATAGACAAATTAAATTAATAATGGGAATATAAAAGCATGATAACAGCCATGTTGACCAGGTCATGAGCTGGGAAACAGATTATTTTTGCAGTTCTATTACTATCCTTTTCCTGGATGGATAGCCTTCATGAATAATTGGGCATCTTTTCTGTCATCCTAACTCATTTTGCAAAAATATAAAAATAGGATGTACAGTAATTGACCATATATAGACCATCAGCATGGTACCATCACATGTTGAGTATGTCAAGGCATCATACCCAAATCATTAAGGTGTTTGCGCCATAATGCTGGCATAAAAAAGCCACATCTTTGCTCAAGTCTGTTGCAGCTACCCCCACCTTTATAATTTATGATAATTTCCTCCAGCACTGCACCCCATAAAAAAGCCTATATTAACCTCCTGAGCCGGGGCATTTCCGGTGATGTTGGAACTCACATTCCCGGAGTCTACATGACATTGTTGTGATATTGTTATGACACGTAGTCCTGCAACCCATCTCCACCAGCTTACTTCTCCCCACCTTCAGACACAGGGGCAATTTACAGGAAGTAAGTGGCAGCCGTAGCGCTCACTTCCTGTTAATTACTTAACCATCCAAAGGCGGGAAGAAAGAAGCCATAGGTGATTGGTCGCGGGGCTATTGTGTAATAGCAAAGTCACGTGGGCTCCGGGAATGCAGGTTCCGACATCATGGAACTTCCTCAGCACTGGAGGTGAGTATGTGCATTTTTATTTGTATGGGGCACATGAGGAATGAGACGGTTAACCAGGATAGTGCAAAATTAGGATCTCACAATAATTAAATGACTATGAAATATTCTATGAAATAAAGAAAACTTCATGAAATTGTCTTACTTTCATCGACATGGGTGGTGCAGTGAAGCTTCCCATTATGGCAGGCGCTGTTTTAGAAAGTAATGGATGACACAATTAATAACTAAAAACTCTGCAGTCCCGTAACTTACTGTGCTGAATAGTTTAATCTGTGTGGAAACACCTACCAACGCTCATCGTGCTTGTGGATGACGTCTAATGGATCCACATATATGCCTTGGTAATAGCAGGAACACTGGGATATATGGACACATTGATCCTTCTCATTCAAGTACAGTCCCTCTGGACACCCGCAGCCATCTATGGGTGTGAACGTACTGGCACAAGACTTCTCTCCCTCTGCCAGGGATTGGCAGGTTGGCTGGCATGTCGTCAAGTTATACAGATACACCTGAGAAGATGCACATGATTTAGTGTCCTTGTCTGTAGGGAATCAAAGGGGGAAAAATGTTTTATGACTTTGAATTTTACACATTAAATTGTATTTGCAAAGCAGATAATCTAAAAACATGTTTCCAACCTTCTCAATATATTACTTCAATCTGATCATCCTCACATCAATGCATTTTATTATGCAATACAGTTTTAACACATTTAAAAAGGAACCAAAAATTACCGTATATGGAAATTATATAATGTACTATTGCATTTACTAAAGAATGAAACATAAATAGTTCTGTAGAAATAAATATATTATCTCTCAACTCATAATCCTACTATGGAGAAGACGACATCCAAAGATTCTATTTGAACATAATGTAATTCAAGTTCCTCATGGGTGTCACCTTTTGTAAATCTCCACCCTCACATTTCTCCACACAAACAAAGAAAAAAGAACAGGTTGGATGACAGCAAATCAACAAGCTACTGTCTCCCCCTTAGGTTATTTTATTATGGGTCCTTCTTATTTCAATATACATCTATCATGATGTAATTCCAGTTCCTCATGGGTGTCACCTTTTATAAAGCTCCACACCCACATACATCCAACAAAGACAGAAAACAAACTTATTGGATTGCAGAAAAGCAAGAAGGCTAAAGTCTCCTCCTTAGGTTATTTCATTCTGGGTCCCTCTCCTCCTAATATGCATTTATCATGATGTAATTCCAGTTCCTCATGGGTGTCACCTTTTATAAATCTGCACCTTTATATTTCTCCAAACAGAGAAAGAAAAAGAACTGGTTGGATGGCAGAAAAGCAAGAAGGCTAAAGTCGCCTCAGATTATTTTATTGTCGGTCGCTCTCCTATGCATTTATGATGAAGATTTTGTTTATAGCCCATTTATTATTAAAGGGACACTGTCAGGTCATTCTTCAGTATGATACTAATATTACCCTAGAATGGGGCCTGGACAGACCTTTTAAAAACATGTAAAACCATTATTTTGCACTTTCTAGTTTCCATGTTATCAGCATTTTCACACCCTGCAGGGAGCTGCTGCATTAGTCCCTGCCATTATATTTCCAGCCGAATAGGCGAGCTGCTGTATAAGTGTTATTTAAATATCCTCACCCATCCCAGCTTGTGTGCACTCCCTCCCCTCTGCGCTCTGGGCTGGGAGGGGGGAGGTATTTTGTGCAGTCTGTAAGATTTCTATGTGTTTATATGAACTTTGGTTTTCCTGCATACATGTAATGTGTGTATCTGCTGAGCAAATGATCAAATGTTCTTATAATCACATAGAAATATCTCAGACTGCACACACTGCACATGTCTCATACACACAATGACATGAAGAGCTGCAGCTAAACTCCCCCCCCCCTTCTCTGTCTGCTGTGAATGAGTCACACAACAGACAGATCAGAGAGGAGGCAGGACAGGGTCATGAAGCATGAATATTCAGTCATTGAGGGGACTGGGCAGCAGAGAAATCACTGCGAGTCACAGAGGGAATTAATGTTTTATTTTGAAGTTTACAGAAGATAGAAGAGAAATATAAATAATAGAAATACAGGAATAGAGAGAGCTTAGAGAAAGGGATTAGAAAATGATAGCCGTTACATATGGATTTTTGGCCGGACAGTTTTCCTTTAAATTGGCCAATTAAAATGCTCTTACCACAGATTCCGTTCTTCCAGCCCCACAGAATGATCCCTTTAGCAGAACAGGCTCTGACATAGGAGGATAGAGCTGCACACATACAATGCTCACTGTCCTTACAGTTACACGAGTCGTAACGACATCTCTGCGGAGTGAAAAATAAGATGAAATTATTGTGTGGAATAAAACAAATGGGTTTGAGATTGGAAACATAGAATACAACCAACCTTTGCGTATTCAGTAGGGTCTATCGTGGAATGGCACTTGGCGAAGGGAGACTCGGCACTTTCCAATTTAGAGCACCAATAGTCTGCATAGTTTTCTAAAAAATAAAGATGTTTAAAGACTTAAGTACCTGATTTTTGGTAAAAATCCAAGAAAATTACCCTTCAAATGTCTAAATTGTTTACATTATATCATGGAGGTAAGAATCTGTTTCAAATAGGTCCGGAGGGTTAGGGGTAGAGGAATTATTTAACTGTACAGTTTCATTTGTTGCCCTATTTATAGTGATGCAATTATTAATGTGCTTAGAAATGAGATAAAAATGTAAATAAAATCTTTATAATAATAACAAAGTAAAGCAGATCCGTACTGTTCTCAATGCTGAGGCTGCACGGATCGTCCCACCAGTCAGGTGTGTCCGGGCAGCTGGCCTGGGCCTTCCAGGTGTTGGCAAAGGCCGAAGCTGTCGCTTCTACGAGACCTCCCGATGTTTTGAAGTCATCTCCTTCCATAGAGTTAAAGTTTCCACAGAGACCTAAATGAAACAGGGAATTGTTAAGAGCATTTGAAATAATGTTATTAAAAAGTAGAACAAATATACACTGGGATTGTGAAGACACTTTGTTAGGCTTTTGGTCCTTCGTGAGATCTTTGTGCTGAGTCCTTAATGCTGTATTCAAGTAACCAGATATTGGGCTTCTATATGGATAAGTCTTTAGTAAGCTCAATCTTCAACATTTCAGAGTTTGAAATTTGTGATATGTTGTGGCATGAAAGAAGTGTGAAGCGTTATTATCACACCCGAGGTCTAGCCCCAGAGGAAGCCAGCACTCGGCGATACGCATCCGGATCTCCCAGCCGCTCACATGGTTCTTATTCATTCATGTTATGTTCCATTCTTCTGGATTAGAATTATTCATTTTGTTTTGTGAACTTTGATGTTTGTTTATTTCTAATACACATATGTATCACTTCTACCAGACATGTGTTCATGTTCCCTGTGAGGGCATCTATTGATTCATTAATATGACCCTAGTACATTTTTCTTGCGGGTATGTTATCTCTTGAGCAACCTTTAATTTGTATGTAGTCTGTGTTTTCTTTTTTGAATATCAAGGTTTATAAACTTTCATCTTATTCGATTTTCAACAAAAAATATTATTTATATTGGGATCTGCCTTTTTCTAGCATAGTGTCTCACTTTGCACACCAGAGGTTAGTGCAGGAGTCACAGTAGTTTAAAGTAGAAGGATCATACATGAGTCTGGGTTATATTACATTTATACTATTAAGGCATATATCTTCAGACATTAGTTTCAGTGGGATTACAATGTATCACTTTACATTGACTTGTCTTACAGGTCATGGTCACTTTTCTAAAGGATCC